>VUQH01089676.1:0-25751 GCA_015106775.1 Etroplus canarensis | reverse complement strand
CTGATAGCTGAAGGCTCTGCCTCCCATTCTACTTTTAAACACTTCAGGAACCACAAGTAGATCTGCACTCTGAGAGAGAAGTGCTCTAATGGGAATATATGGTACAATGAGGTCTTTAAGATTTTGTATGTGAGTAGAATGATTTTGAATTAAATTCTGGATTTAACAGGGAGCCAATGATGAGAAGCCAATATAGGGAAAATACCATCTCTCCTAGTCCCTTTATTATATCTATAAAATTATAGTAACAAAACCCAGAAGTAATAAATGCATGAACTAGTTTTTCAGCATCACTCTGAGACAGGATGTTTCTAATTTCAGTGACATTGTGGCAGTAAAAGGAGGCAGTCCACTTTGTTTAATGTGAGCATTAAAGGACATATTCTGGCATTTCCTCTCCAGTTTACGCGTTGCCTGCTTTGAGACGTGTGTTTTTAAATGAAACCAGGGAGTCAAACCTCACTGCTTTGTTGCTTTCTTTCTCAGAGAAGCCACAGTATCCAGCCGCGAGGTTGTAAGGCTATTAACAATCGACCTCAGTGGGAGTAAAGTTTATGCACATGGCATTGAAGGAAACAATGATGGATGAATCATTTCTTTAAATTTAGTCACAGCACTTTCAGAAAAACATGACCAAGGCTAAAAGTGATGCTTTCAAATGAATTATAACTCTGTCTAGATATCCGACTAATCAGTAAGCTGGAGTTAAAGCCACTACTCCTCCTCAGCCTTTGCTTCAAGGATTCTGACAGTTAGTGACTGGGGGGAGAAGATTCATTTAGACTTATTCTGAAGACCTAATCTGCTCTGGACCAGGTTAAGTTTCAGATGAGAGATTGATGAGTATGCAGTGGCCACCTACTAACCAATCAGTGCTCCAGAAAATAGCACCAATAATCCTGAAATATCCCCTGGACCGCTTTGCGCAGATAGTAAGAGGATCTAACTTTTTTAAAAATAGTGTCTGAAGTTTTTGAGCTGCAAACATTTTTATTATTCTATAAATGTCAGGGTTCAGGAGGGGTGAGGATCCAGTATGCAGGAGTCCACAAACAGACAGGGTAAACAAAAAGTGAGCTGTATTTATTGGCTGATAAAAAGTCCATCAAAATTAACAAAGTCTGTAAGGTACAAAACAAGGCATGAAACAAGGGGAGCTAGGGCACACACTAAAGGGGAGAAGATAAGACATTCCATGGCTCTGACACAGTAGCTTGGAACAGAAAGGCTGAAGCAGCTGGCTCAGGTACAAAGACAGAAACTACAAGCTTAGGAGGGGATTTCAGGAGACAAGCTCCAGTTACTCTAGAAGAACCGTACAGGCCTGTAGAAGGCCCTTCAGCAGGACCAGTATCTACTCCTTTGTGCAAAGAGGAACAGGATAAGCACTGTCACAGCCCTACAACATGACCTCCAGCTGGACACTGGTCTGAATATCTCTGACCAAACAATCAGAAACAGACTTCATGAGGGTGGCCTGAGGGCCCGATGTCCTCTAGTAAGTAAGTAAATAAAATTTTATTTGCATAGCACCTTTCAAGATAAAAATCACAAAGTGCTTCACAGAAAAGTGAAGACACAAAAACAAAATTTAACAAAAAAAGTAAAAAAAAAAAAAAAAGTTTTGAGCTGTTTTTGAAAAGAGACCACCAAGTCCACAGATCTCAAGCTCAGAGGAAGAGAGTTCCAGAGTCTGGGGGCCACCATTACAAAAGCTCTGTCTTTCATTTTCAGCCTCGAGTGATGGACAACCAGCAAGCCCTGATCACATGACCTCAGGGACCTGTTGGTAATGTAATCATGTAAAAGTTCACTTATGTATGTTGGTGCCTGTCCATGCAGAGCTCTAAATGTCAGAGTCAGAATCTTAAAGTGGACTCTGGATTTAATGGGGAGCCAGTGCAGCTGGATCAGCAACGGTGTAACATGCGAGTACTTGGAAGACTTGGTCAGAAGCCTTGCAGCAATGTTTGGAGCAATCTACAGACGTTCCAAGGAGGCTTTACATAAACAAGTGAACAAAGAATTACAATAATCCAAATGAGATGAAACAAATGTATAATATATGCATGTATAATAATTTCCAGTTCCAAGTGTGACACAATGGGACTCAACTTAGCAATATTTCTCAAGTGATAAAAACAGGAACAAACCAGAGATTTGACATGACCGCCCAAAGTCAGAGCTGAGTCAAAAGTGAAACCAAGGTTCCTGATAGAAGGTTTGGCAAATTTAGCAAGAGGACCTAAATTTTTCATAACCTTACGCACAGATTTTTCAGGAGCACACACAAGGACTTTGGTTTTCTCCTCATTAAGCTGCAGAAAGTTGCCAGCCATCCAACCTTTAATGAAGTTTTAGCACCTATGCAAAATCTGTAGCTTAGAAACATCTTGGGGCTTAAAGGAGATATATAACTGAATATCATCTGCATAGCAGTGATAAGAAATGTCCTTAAAAGTGCTCAAGAGGGAGTAGATACAACAGAAACAATAAAGGCCCCAAAACAGAACCTTGTGGTACACCATAGGCAAGAAAAGTAGAAGATGACCTGTAATTAGAAGTAGCCACAGCAAAGGATCGTTTACACAAGTAAGATGTGAACCAGTCCAAAGCAGACCATGATATACCCACCCAGTGTCTCAGCCTATCTAGCAAAATGTAATGGTCTACAGTATCAAAAGCAGAGGTCAGGTCCAACATAAACAAAACAGAGCATTCTCCTGCATCATATCTCATCAAGATGTCACTGGAGACTCTCAGAAGTGCTGTTTCAGTAGAGTGAGCTCTACAAAAGCCAGATTGGAATTCATCCAGAATGCTGTATTTGTCCAGAACAGCTATAAGCTGCTTAGCTACAACCTTTTCTAAAATCTTAGCGATCAATGGTAACTTTGAACTTGGTCTATAACTGCTAAGAGGAGAAGCATCAAGCTTGGGTTTTTTAAAAGTGGGTGAATGATAGCATTCTTACAACAGGGACTTGACCAGAAACCAATGAAGGATTGATAATTGTGAGCCCACAGGGACCGATAGACTGAAAGACATTTTTAAACAAAGATCCAGGTAAAATATCAAGGGAGCAGGAGAATGCTTTCATTGAATCAACTATTTTGATCAGCTCTAGTGGGCCCTGTGCTCCCTGCCTGGCACTGTGGAGCTTGACTCGCATTTGCCATAGAATACCAGAATTGGAAGGTCTCCCACTGGTGCCCTGTGCTTTTCACAGATGAGAGCAGGTTAACCCTGAGCACATATGACTGATGTAAAAGGGTCTGGAGAAGCCATGGAGAACACTGTGCTGCCTGTAACATCATTCTGCATGACTGGTGTGTCAGTGATGGTCTGAGGAGGCACATCCATGGAGGGAGACATAGACCTCTACAGGCTAGGCAACGACACCCTGACCACCATTAGGTTTCAGGACGTAATCCTTGGAACCACTGTCAGACCCTACACTGGTGCAGTGGGTCCTGGGTTCCTCCTGGTGCCTGACAATACTATGCATCATGTGGCGAGAGTACGCAGGTAGTTCCTGGAGAACAAAGGAATTGATACCATTGACTGACCCCCACGTTTGCCTAAACTATATCTAATACAGCACCTCTGAACACCTCATTGTGTTTAGCTCCATATGACACCATCAGGTTGCACCTCAGACTGTCCAGGAGCTCAGTGATGCCCTGGTCCAGATCTAGGTGGAAATCCCCCCGGACTCCATCAGTGGTCTCATTAGGAGCATGCCCCAATGTTGTCAGGCATACATACAAGCACATGGGGGTCATACAAACTACTGAGTACCATTTTGAGTTGCTGCAATGAAATTTCAGCAACATGGACTAGTCTGCTGCTTCATTTTGTCACTTTGATTTTCAAGGTGTCTTTGAATTCTCAGCCCTCGGATAATTTTCATTTCCATCATTTGATGGAAATTGGATTTGGTTCTTAACACATTACCCAGTCTATATCAGTAGATATCCAGCATGATTTTTTTCTCATTGGGCTCTGATGCGTTTTCAAAGTATTCCTTTAATTTTTTTTTTGAGCACTCATACAGGACATTTTTTGTGCATTTACACTTTTACCTTTGCAGGGGCAAAAACAATGGTGTAGGAGGAAATTGATGTTGAAAATATTGGCTGTGATCTTCAAGCTCATGTGATGCCTGAAGCCTAATATAGATGCATTTCATGAAAAGTGGCATTACACAAGAGCTTGGAAACAATGTTGTGTTGAATAACTGATTTTGATGACTTCTATACTCCTGGGAAGCTTTATCTATTACAGCTTGATCTATTAGTAGTTAGTAGGTGTGTATATTTAAAATCTGTGAAATAATAAAAAACTAAGGGCCCTGTCACACCATGACACATCCAAATTCCTCTTAAACGCTGGCATACACAGAACAATGATGTTAAATGGACGTATACACACCATATTGCTAACATATATACCAACGAATGCTAGCGTACTGCCAGCGTTCACAACTTGAAGCCCATTTATACCACTCCCCTTAAACGCAGCACATACACAATTATTCGGCAGCTGTGTGTTAAAAACATGCTCAGTAGATCACGTCAAATACTTCTACAAACATCAATATCTGTTGGAGGTATATTTGATATATGTTATACATAAGTTAAAAACATGGTACTCATAGGTTATTAATATGTTTTGGGTACCTCCATATATTTAGACAGGAGTAAAGCGAGTCTCCGTATGCATTAAGTACCTGCAAAATATGGTCCTCATATGTGGCACGTATGATCCATATGCTGGCAAACGTTGGAGATTTTGTGCATGCCCAAAATTTTCCAGCAACCTCGTCATACTACCACATATACTGGCGTACTTCAGCCAGCTCTTAACTAATAAAAATGTCTTTAGAACTTAATTGACGTTTGCCGGTGTATTTGTAGTTTTTTTTTCCTACGTCAGCACACGCTCATTAAATCGTCAAGGTGTGACAGGGGCTTTAACTCTAGTACTGCCAGACCTCAATATATCGATGTCCCAGATAAGTTTTGTGTGCTGACAGTCGTCTATATATTGATCACTTCCGGTGTTTTCATTTACTGCCGGTTGTCTAGCTGGTCGTATAGCTGGTTAAGAGGTTGAAAGTGACATAACATAGAATTACTCAGAGTCTCCGTTGTGCAATGGTTTACCCATTTGCCTTGCAAGTGATAGGTCTGTGTTTCAAATCTAGGTGGGGTCACAAGCTCCTCCCATCTGTTATAAAACCTCTGCCAAATTACTGATGTGGAGCAGCGGTGCTTTTTGCATTAACTGTCTTTCATTACTTGAGTTTTCTAAGTTATGTTCCAACACTTGCATTTAGAATTCTTTAGACTTCTACAGGAGTCGCCAAATCAACAATCTGAAACATTCTTAACCAGAAGGAATACACTGGCCAGCTCAGCAACACCAAAAAGCCTGGAAGACCAAAGAAGACAACTGAAGTTTAGAACAAAACAAAAACATTCACAATATCTAGCCAGGTCAAGAACATTCAAGGAGGTACATGTATCAAGTCTACTACCAAGAGATGCTTTCATCAATGTAAATGCAGAGGGTTTACAACAAGGTGCAAACCACTGGCTACGCTCAAGAACAAGGTGGCCAGAGTAAGACTTTGTTAGAAAACATCTACAAGATCCTGCCCAGTTCTGGAAAAACATCTACGGACAGATGAAACCAAGATGAAGTTGGACCAGAACGAAGGGAAGGAACAGCGCATGATCTGAGTTGGGCCACTTGTGTTTACTGATGATGAACTGTGAAGTGTACAGGGCTATACTCTGCTTAGATTCAGCCAAATGCTGCAAACAGATAATAACCCAAAGCATACTGCAGAAGCAGGCCAACAGTTTCTTAGAGCAAAGAAATGGGATATTTTTCAATGGCCAAGTCAGTCACCTGATATCATCCCAACAGAGCAGCTTTTCAGTTACTGAAGACAAACCTGAACTGACTCTTTTACAATAACTCCAAAAATTAATCAGTTTGTGGTAACAAAGTGGGCAGAGTATAGGCCAATAAAAACATTTATTTAGAAACACGCATTTACTTTAAAAAATTCTCTAAGCAATTTTAAACTTGACATTACATTGTAAAAGTACATGTCACTGTTGCTCACAAGCTTTAAATGACAAGATGTGACCAGTCAGCATTCTCGCACCTTCCAAAATGCTGAGTGTTAATTCTGCACACTCTGTTTGCTCGCACGATTCTGTAAAAACCTGAATGCAACTGATAACTGTAAGCATCAGGTGTTTCTTTTGCAATATCCTTTCAAAGTGCAAAGAGGGTAGAGAAGCAAAATAACACCTGACCACAAGCTTTTACTGTGTTGCACTTTACACAGTTTGTCCCACATAACACACCTCTCACTTTTTTTATGATTGTTAGTGACTATGTATGATGTTAGGCACATGCATGCAGTGAAATGTTGATCACAGTCAGAAAATATGCAGTTATTTTCAAGGAAAGTGTTTCCAAGTTATGGAGCAGTATAAGCTGTAGTCAGACTGGATTTTTGGCCATATAAAATTGCAGCATAGTTCTACTAATCAGCACACTGAGGGTGTCCAGAGCTGTGCCAGATTAGAATTAGCCATGCTTTGCAACTGGTCAGATCTGCAGGACCATTCGGGAGACATTCTAGAGAACCATAAGTCGGCCACCGCCACCACAAAGAAATAATGACCTGGCAATTTGCATCTTGTTAAGCCTCCCTCTCACATCTCCATGTGCGCTTCCCTTATTGGCTTCTGGTTTAAAAAGTTCAGAGGGTCCTCACTGTCCTGTCTTGGGGTGGACAGGTACTCTAACTCATAGCCTCCGCTTCTGTTGGTCGGGCGGACTTCACTTGATGTCTTTTTATGTTCCAGGATCTGCTGCAGCTGGTGGCTGGCGTACTCAGGCTTTTTGGTGAGGGGTCCCACAGGAACCTCTATACCCAGAATGTCAGTAATCATGTAGGGACGAAGCCAGCCAACCAGAGGAGTGGTGCCAGGAGTGTAGTGGGTCTGCCGGTGGTAGAAGAGGAGGCCGTCCACCTGCAGCAGAATTAAAGCAGTGAAAGCCTAATGATAAAAAGCTTTTGTATCATATAAAAACATGAATGATTCAATGATTCTGTTCTTACGCTGAAGCTGTACTCTGCTGCCAAGGCGGACTTTATTGATTCTACTGTGCAGTCTGTGCTGTGGAGGCTCACAAACCGGAACTATTGGATAACACAAAACCAGAGGACCGTACTGTTAGTTCCAAACACAATTTGGCTTCTTTTCAAATGTGAGAATTTGCTTTCCAGTGAAGAGTCTTCTCAACCAGGACTAAACCAGATTTAGCTCCTGCTGGACTGTGCCTCATAAACACTGAAGATGAATAGGTGGACCTTGAACTCCAAGTTCTCTCAGGCTTCCACAAAGCCTCATAATCTTCAAGATTTGGAAAAAATCACTTAAGGGCACAATTAATGCACAAACTGGAAACTAATTTTCTTTTGTCTCAGTTTGTTCTGAAGAGTTCTGGGTCGAAGTTCAGAATTTTATTCGTACCATATGTGGAAAGAAGGTTTAGCATAAAACACAACAAACAAATGCAGAAAATGTGTGACTGCGCAAGTATCTCAAATAACAACTCTTGAGTGCTATGAAAATGGACTGAAAAGAGGGGCGTGAATGAAAGGACTCAGTTCGTGGTGCTGGTACACACAGGGTTGCGTTTGGCGATCTCTGATAGACCCTCGGTCTCCTGGACTTTGGACTGGAGCCAGTAGAAACGGAACTCAGTCTGTTGATGAGAAAGCAAGCACCGTAAACAAGAAACTCCTTTGCACTTTCTGAGCCTATGAGAAGGGCAATGTGGCAAAAAAGGCACATCTGTGTCCCAGACTCTGCTACTTAAGCAATTAGACAAGCATTCCTGGATTGCTGGAGGATTAGAA
This sequence comes from Etroplus canarensis, assembly GCA_015106775.1. Taxonomy (NCBI): domain Eukaryota; kingdom Metazoa; phylum Chordata; class Actinopteri; order Cichliformes; family Cichlidae; genus Etroplus; species Etroplus canarensis. Next base: position 17,797 of record VUQH01089676.1, on the reverse strand, counting down.
GCCAGTCTTACTGGGCAGTCGTAGACTGGGTGGCCCCTCCAACACATGACGTCCAGGATGTAGTAAGTTCTGTCCACCTCACTATAAATGCAGTCCAAAATTGTGTAGTCTGCATATAGCACATAAAAGAGAACATTTAAAGTCCTATAAACGCTTAGACGAATAAATAATAAATGAAAAGGAATAAGAATTTATGACCTCTTATTACAAAATGAACACATACACAGTGGATTTGATGTGACTCATCAGCAGCACAAATACAGTTCTGGTAGCTTTCTGTTGTGTAAATCAGTTCAAGTCTTGCATGATATTTTGGAAAAATATTAACAAAAAACTTTACAAGACACTCAAACCAACCCCCGATCACAGTGCAGAGGATGGCAAAATAAATAAACCATCATTACTGCAAGACATTTTAGCAAAAAGCTTAAAATGTTTTCAGAAACAAAGGAGATCAAAGTGTTACTTTGTAACCATATTAATACTTTACAAAGTGTTTCCTTGTTTAAAACGACCCCCCTCAATATCCTCTTTTCTCCTTATTTTCCTCTTTTGTAGCTTAACACAAAGTGCCAACATTCCAAACTACCTAGAACTGCCAGGGATTTGAGGGGGGGGGATCACTTTGACCCCATCCTGAAACAACAGCAGCAGCAAATAGGTTGTGCTTTTAAGAAGTTCGATTGTTAATTTTCATCTAATTATAAGTAAGATTGGACTAAATAAGCATTTGAGATGAAGTTCTAGGGGGTTTATTAGTGTAACAAATGACTGAGATTATTTCATTGCAGATCATAAGGGTAAGATATTTCTTTAGAATCCACTAATAAAGGGCACAACAAACAACACAATGAAAAACAAATATATTAATAATTTTACCAATGTAAAACAACAATATTATGGAAAGGTTAAAACTAATTCTGGATTACTGTATTGTTAATTATTAAAGTGGAAAGTGCAAGTATATCTCTGCCATGCATGCTACTCTGCCCAAGTCTGCAGTCCTTCAGCTCATCACTGCTGCTCAACAAGTCTAAAACGGGTCCCATTTGGCTACTCAGCTTGGATTGTTTTGCCACATCTGCACCCTGCTCAATTCAGCTGAAGTTCCCCTGTTGCTCTGCAAAGCCAGCAACCTGCCTGGTTCTGTGCGCGTCTAGTCACCTGCTCGGCCATGCCGTGCAGTGGCTCAATATCCCTTCCCTGACTTGTTCAGCTCTTCAATAATTATTCACTTTTTATCTAAGTACAGTGCCATATACATTCATTCATCTATTAATGTCATCCAGCTTGCCGTGACTCATGGAATAGCAGCTTTCACATCAAAATATGTGTAAACGACACGTCACCAGACAGATATTTGATGACCGTTGAATGCAGCATTTTACATTTATTTCTGTGGGAGTCAAAATGACCCCTTGGTGATTCTAGGTACTCGGCAGTTCTTTTTATCCCATCCCAAAATTCACTACACGATGAATAAAGCCATTTTAGGAAAAGTTAGTCAATATAAGCCGCTGGGGTTTTATTTTAACACAGTTGCATAATTTTAAAACACCAAGAGGTCAAAATGACCCCTAGTGACTAAAATATTCTATACTCGAATACCAAAGTTTTTTATGGGAACATAATAGTTTGTATTTTCTTGTCATCACTTCCACACAGGTGAATGGGAGAACCTTCTGTTTGTCAAGCACTTCCTTGTGTTGTTCGAATGTCTGAGTGGCCCATTATAGAGATCCCTATACACAGACAGGCCCACCTACCTTTTCCCATAGCAGAGTTGTGCCGGTTCCCACCGGGCAGCAGGGAGGGGAAACGGTTCACACAATAGCCGCTTTTAGTGTACGCTGCAGTGGAGCCCTTTAGAAGATAAAGACAAAACCAGAAACAATACACGAGAGAAGAACCACTGTTATCATTTGGTTTTGATAGTCTGCACAATGCCGTTAATGCAAATGTTAAAATGAAACTTCGAAACTTTGAAACTTCTTGTACAATGTTTATGTTGTATTATTAAAAAGAAAAACCCCATAATTTTCTTTTATGGTTTTCTACATCTTCTACCTACTTAAAAAGGCATTTGTGTAAATATATGCTAACACTGTGACACCCACAGTGCCTTGAGTTACAGTTTAACCTAAAACCCCAACTTTGGTTTGCCATATACTTCAGACTCAGACTTCAGAGCCAGGGTCACAAGGTCAGCTCATATAAACAGTCTTAACAATTTTTGGCACTACTGACAATCATTTACACTATATGGACAAACAGTTTGGGTCACTTAGACAAGAATTATGATATTCTATTCTAAATCCATAGGCATTAATATGGAGTTGGTCCCTTCTTTGCAGCTATAACAGCTTCCACTCATCTGGAAAGGCTTTCCACAATGTTATGGAGAGTGTCTGTGGGAATTTTTGCCCATTCATCCAGAAGAACGCTTGTGAGGTCAGACACTGATGGTAGACAAGAGGGCCTGACTCACAAACTATGCACTAGTTCATCCCAAAGGTATTCAATGCGGTTGAGGCCAGGGCTCTATGCAGGTCAGTCAAGTTTTTCCACACCAAACTCTTCCAACCATGTCTTTATAGACCTTGCTTTGTGCACTGGGGCATAGTCATGCTGTTTCCACTGCTCCAGAGTCCAGCTGCGGCATACTTTACACCACTCCATCCCACACTTGGCAGTGTATTTGGTGATGTATGGCTCATGTGCGAGTGTTAGGCTATGGAAACCCATGCCCTGAAGCTCCGGGTGCACAATTTTTGTGCTGATGTTAATGCCAGAGGAGGTTTGGAACTCTGCAATTACTGAGTCAGCAGAGCGCTAATGACTTTTGTACATTATGCGCCTCAGCACTCGCCGTCCCCTGCGTGACCTACCTACTTTACATAGTCTGTCACTTTGTGGCTGAGTTGTTGTGGTTCCTAAACGCTTCCACTTTGTAATAATATCAGTAAGTACTGACTGTGAAATATTCAGGAGGGAAGACATTTCACTGCCAAAATAACCACAATTAAACTGACTGCTCCCTTGTTATGCAATAAATGAGGCAAACGCTTCCACACTTGTAAAGCAAAAACTTATGACTCATGCTGACAGTTTTAAATTGTAATTCAAAATGTAATCCCACTAACAGTGTAATGAAAACATTCCTAAATCATTTAAAATATATCATAACGCATGATATGCGTGAATGTTTTATTCAAAGTTAACATGAAAAGCTTGACTGTATTTGCTGTGGTCATGAAAAGTTAGATCAGATTAGAAAAAGCTGTGCGAGGTGTCCAATACAGGAACTGTGGAGAGATAAATACCTAAACAAGCGTAAATGCTTTTCAGCAGATGAAACCTGTCTCATTTAGTTTTTCCTCAGGCAATGGAAAACATTGTTCTGCCAGATCTGTTAATCGTCCTTTTTGACATTGATTCAGGAAATTTATCGTCAATGAGGTCAAGCTCTGATATAATGAACCAGATGACTGTACAACAGTAAATTTGTAAGACAAGACAAGGAAGTAGTACCAGAATTACTGGTAATCTAAACATTTTCGAACCTTTTCATTACTTATAAAACGACAAAACTGTTATGTGAGGTAAATGTGGCAAAATCTCATTAAGGCTACCACACAAAAACTGCTGTGAGCAATTTGGAAAAAAACAAAAAAACCCAAGAAATGCACTTTTTCACAAGAAGTTTTGGATAGCTGATTTCACTTCTCTAAATTTATGTCTTGGTGACGACACTGAAATTTCTATAAAGGATATAAGATCTTAAAGGTTTTGGTTGCAGTGATGTACATGTGACTAACAGGGTTCTCTCAAGATTCACCAAACAGATCGCCCCTCCCCCGCCTTGACTCATTTGGCTCTAACTTGACTCAAATTTGGGTTTTTGTTTTTAATCACAAGATGGTTCATGCTCAGAACACTTTCTATTTAGCATACTTTTCCGCGGTGCTGGTTAATGAATTACATGTTATTTCAAACTATGATTTTGGCTTCTCACGAACAGGAAAACGAGATAATCGAGATAAAACGATTATTGTGCTGCGATGATGTTCGTGTTTTGTCTTCTGTTTTAAATCCAGCGCAGACCTTTTTTTGTAACACTGTGCTTTTACCCTTCCTAAATGAATGGTGCTCATACACGTGATTATTTTTCTACTTTTATTTAGAACTTCTTGGCAAATGTTTAATTAAAAATGTGAAAATATAAAATATTAATTTATAAACTATAATGCACTTCTCAAAATTAAAAATAATGTATATATTCATATTGTCATTTATGTTATATATGGCAATTCATACAGACAGGCTTATTTGTTTATTTTTATCATATTTCTTACCTCTCAAATTTTTATTCATTTATCCACAACTGTATGACTGTAACAAAATACAATTTCCCCACTGGGATTAATAAAGTATTCGGATTCTGAAAAGCAAATGAATAAAGGCCTAAAATACACCGATCATGCATAACATTATGACCACCTGCCTAATATTGTGTTGGTATCTCTTTTGTTGCCAAAACAGCCCAGACCCATCAAGGAATGGAATCCATTAGTGTGCTGTGGTATCTGGCACCTTCAAGTCCTGTAAGTCCTGTAAGGTGGGGCCTCCATGGATCAGGCTTGTTTGTCCAGGACGTCCCACAGATGCTCGGCTGGACTGAGATCTGGAGAATCTGGAAGCCAAGTCAACACCTCAAACTCATTGTTGTGCTCCTCAAACTTCTGCTTTGTGGCAGGGCACATTAACCTGCTGAAAGAGGCCACAGCCAGCAGGGAATATCGTTTCCATGAAAGGCTGTACATGTTCTGCAACAATGCTTGGGTAGGTGGATGGCAGGACCCAAAGTTTCCCAGCAGAACACTGCCCAAAGCATCACACGGCCTCCGCTAGCTTGCCTTGTTCCCATAGTGCACCCTGGTGCCTTGTCTTACTCAGGGAAGCGATGCACAGGGACCCGGCCATCCACGTGATGTAAAAGAAAATGTAATTCATCAAACCACGCCACCTTCTTTATTTGCTCATGCCCATTGTTGATGCTTTCGGTGGTGGACAGGGGTTAGCATGGGCACCCTCACTGGTCTACAGCCATGCAGTCACATATGCAACAAACTGCAATGGACTGTGTATTCTGACTAGTGATGTGTCAGTTGCGAATGAACCGGTACAAAGAGCTGGGTCTTTGAAGTGAATGATGGGAACAGCTCCTAACAACAACTGTTGTTTTGAAAGTAATATGAGGCAGAATGATATAACAATCTCCAGCTACCAGTGTTAAATGCATCTACCAACTAAGTATCACATGCATGCAGTGAAACCAATCATGTGAGGGTAGACAAGGGTCATAAAGGCATCATCAACACAAAGGCAGAATGTAAACTTTGTACAACTAAGCTGTTGTATACCTGACACCTAAAAGTGTTGGATGCTGCTATTTTGCAAATTGCAATATATTACTTTCTTACATTATTTATCTTTTTTTTTTTTCAACTGTAAACGGATAATTTTAGTTTTAATAACAAAGCACATTTACTTGAGTCCTGTATTTAATTTGCCTTTTTTCAGTACTTTTTCTCTGCACAATTGGGAATCGGCTTTTGTTTTTTTACTGTTATTAAAAAAAGAAAGGCCTACTCTTTTGTTAGGGGTGAGTGTTTAAATAAAAACTGAAAATGTCAAAAGCAGTCCTTTTAAAAGTCTAAAGTTCACGTGGGGAGCGAAGGCTGCAGTTCTTGTGGGTCGATCCAACAGACAAGCTACTGTAGCTCAGATTGCTGAAGAAGTTAATGTCGGGTGTCAGAATTAGTGATGGGAATTTTGACTCTTTTGGCTCATTTCACCAAGAAAAGCCAGCTCTTTTGGCTCCCAAACGGCTCTGCGTGTTACCACTTACACTTTTTATAATTCAGTCAAATTTTGCACTCTTTTGACTCATAATATGTAGGTGTACACGTGAATCAGTGAGCCTTGGTCACCCATGACCCTGTCGCTGGTTCACCACTGTTCCTTCCTTGGACCACTGCAGACTGGGAACACCCCACAAGAGCTGCGGTTTTGAAAACGCTCTGACCCAGTAATTTATCCATCGCAATTTAGCCCTTACCAAAATCCCTCAAATCCTGACACTTGCCCATTTTTCCTGCTTCTAACACATCAACTTTGAGGATAAACTTTTCAGTTGTTATCTAATATATCCCACCCGCTAACAGGTGCCATGATGAAGGGATATTCAGTGTTATTCACTTAATCTGTCAGTGGTCATAACATTCTGCCTGATCGGTGTATAATGCCATGATCACACAGCTCTATCCTGCCCTGTCCCTTGCTTCCTCTTAGGTCTCACAAACCACCTCATATCTTCCTTACAACCTTCCCTGTGGTTTTCCTCATTTTTTAAAACATCATTTACCTAATAAATCAACTATCCCTCCTCTGCTCATGTCCAAACCATCAAAACCTGGTCTGTCCCTTTGAGATACTTAGAAAAGACCAAAATAATAACAACTGTAATTTTTGTACCCCTTGGTTCCTGAGTCCTCTTTCTTAGAGTATAAGACCATCTGCACAGCCTTGTTGCAGCCAGGATAAGCAGTATACATAGAGCAGTAAGAGGAAAGAATCCAAAAAGTAGGAATATTTGGATGTTAAACATACATGTCAGGTGTTTTATCTCCGCTACAACCTCTGAAAAATATCTCAAGAGCTCTCTCTCGCTCTCTGTCAAACTCACATTGCCTTTGTTGTAGTTGGCAAGTCAAAAGAGCAGCAAAACAAACAACACAGGCAGACCAAGAAGCAAACTGGGTGATGATGGACCAATGACCTACTTGAACTCAAATCAGCACGCTGCTGCTGCTGCCGTTTCGGGTTTTTTTTTACAAGTTTGACAGGGAAAGCCATAGCAAAGTTCAAGATTATTCAACTTTTAAACAAAATGGTTCATTTTTCTTTTGCACCTTTTAAATGGAGAAAATCACAGCACAAATTGAAACCTCTCTGTGGCTTTTTTCACGATTAATACCTAATAACTACATTATCATCTGATGATCTTCTTAATTCAATCTACTGAATGTGACTCTTTATCACAGGCTGAGGAAAATTTTCCCCCGACTGCTCGCCCACGTTATTAGATATTAGGTGGCTCGTTTTAGTCACAGAGACAACCCACATCATCCTCCCCAATACCAGGAAGGCACTATTGAAATTATATATCATAAACAACACATGGAAAATACAACAGTTCTCTCAAAATACAGAGTACATTATTAGCACTGCATTAAAACGGGAAAAAATCCCGATGACTGTTTTTTCCAATGGTAGCAGGACTTTTGATCAGGACTGGGAGATGACACATTAGAAAGAGCAAAGATTTAATAATTTAGCAGTCAGTCGTTTACTGTTAAAAAGCTGCCTTTGAAGTAATTCGCTAGATTCTGAAATTCAGAGACAGATGTTAAGGTCGAGGCAAAGAAAAGAGGAGCAGTTACAGGTTCTTACCTTAGAGGCAACAATTAGAGATCTTTTACCCACAGGACAGACCACCATCAGCCAGTCAGTGTCCAGTTCTGATGGGACATCCACCAGCCACTCTGACAGCATGAGCTATGGACGAAGAGGAACATTTCACCTTCGTCATTGCTGTATTTAAGACTGACAGTGGAAATACCGTATACTTGAACATAAAACGGTTATTAATGATAAAGCGCTAAGTATTGTGACCAGGTGTGGTACTTTAGGAAGAACTGCAATGCATTTTTAAGCCTCTGTCCCACATAGTCAGACAAGTTGCTGTGTTCTGACTGGCTTTAGTGTTCAGAAGTCAGTACTGAACAAAAGACCCTTTTCTAAAAGCAGGTGAGGCTTTCATTGTGGGTCAAGTGTAGATTAACATGTTTGTACCTTTTGTTGCCTATGATATGCTCAAATGGAGGGAAATGAGAAAATCACAAAGTGAAATGCAAAGTACATTTCCCTGAAATATGATGGAAAAAAATACAGCTACAATACAGACAGGAAAACTACTTATACTACTTTTGTGGCCTTTATCATTTCTATTAAATGTCCCACGGGGGAGAATGCTGACAGTAAGAGACACAGTACATGTGAATATGACAAAAAGCAATGTGGTGATCTGTGGAAAGAAGAAAGAGCGGCAGCTAAGATAACAGTTATCGAGACAAAAGGAAATACACGACAACTGAATCTAGTTGTGGGCGGGATGGGTACAGCATAATATTACACTGTTTTGTGTGGCAAAATTGTATTGATACAGGAACACCAGATATCAATACCTTATTATACAAACTGTATTGATTAAGAAAATCCCTCCACCTACACAGACCACGTCTATTTTCAAATTCTTCAGTTAATGACGGGGCTGCATAACTTTGCTGTACAAGTTGCACTGTTCAAAATACCTTTAATATTTAAATATTAGAACATGTTCCCATTCAGTTAAGTTGGACTTGGACTTCTAACAGTTCAGTTTGACATTTAAAGGCAGGTTTTAATGACAGTGTTGGTCAGTCTGTCTGCTTGGCGATCCTAGTTTGGAGCAGTAAAAATGAAGCAAGAGAAACAGGCTGACAAATTCATCTTATTAGATAAAACTGATATTTACAAAGTTTACCTTTGTACTTTTCCATGAAAACACACTTGAAATTACTCTGAACAGGAAATCTAGCAAATGAACAGCCCATGCTGACATTGTCTGAATTAGAAATAATGATTTTAATGGAAATGATGAATGTGTTCTTCAAACTTTGCCTTCATAATAAAAAACACATTTTGCAGCAATTGCAGCCTGGCAGACCTTAGTCATTCTAGCTGTCAATATTTCAAGGTAATCTGAAGAGATTTCACTCCATGCTTCCTGGAGTATCTTCCTCCATACCATAGGGTCAAGCAGCTTAATAGAGTTCAGCTCCAGAGACTGCGCTGGGCACTCCATTATAGTCAAAATTCTGACTGACTGCTTATTCTTTAAATATTGCTGACACATTTTGGAGGTGTGTTTGGAGTCATTATCCTGTTGTAGGATGAAATTGGCCTCAAGCAAGTGCTGTTCACAGGGTATGGCATGGCGTTGCAAAATCTTGTGATACCTTTCCTTCCTCAAAGTCCCTTCCATTCTCCTATTTTACCACCTACAGAGCACCCCCCAGCCCATCACACTGCCCCCACCATACTTGACTGATGGTATTAAGAACTGTTCTTGTATCTTTTCAAATGTTCTGCATCTCTCAAATGTCCTTCTGTTTAATTCGAAGACCTCAAACTTGAACTCATCTGTCCACAACACCTTCTAACAGTCTTTCAGAGTCCAATGTCTGTGTTCTTTTGCCCATCTCTCTGCAGGGAGTACTTAACTGCATGGTCAGAGATTTTAAGTTTTCTCACAGTTTCTCACATTGAATCGCCTTCCTTTCTAAGCACAACAATAGACTGACGGATCTCTAAAGAACGTTCTCTCTTTCTGGCCATTTTGAGCCTGTAAACAAACAAACAACTGCTGATACTTCAGATACTAAACTAACCTAATGACTGCCATGCTCTTTTTTTGCTCTCAATGCTTTTTAGCTGTGCAACACAACAGTTTTCTAATAATCAGTCTTATAAAATGATTAACTTGGATTAGCAGCCATACCAGGAGACTGACGCAGAGGACTGACAGTTGCTCATAATAAGCCTTTATGCAAAAATGTAGATCATTCTTTAAAAATCATCTGATTTATTTAACTGTTTATCGGTTTGTGAAATGGATAAAATTCTTCATTAATTGGATGAAAATATATTTTTCTTTCGAAAACAAAAATTTGCAAGTAATCACGAACTTTTGAGCAGTAATGTATGTTACTGCAATATGCAGCATTTTGAAGGAAGTTGAAAATTGCAGTGCTATCCTATTTAAAATGAAGTATTATGGATAATATTGTATTATAGTGTCCCTAGTGATTCCCACCTTTAATTTAAACCGACTTTAGCTTTCTTTTACACTTCTATTTACCTAAAGAGAGAGAGACTAAAGTTGTATTCAGATAATAAACAGTATAGTATACAGTATATTTTTCCTACTGATAAATTTCAGACTCAGCATTTCAAACATGTCCCACAATGCCCCACACAAACATCTTTGAGAGCTTTGTCCCACTTTCAGTTTGTTGTTTGTTTACATGCTAGAGAGCAGAGTTGTAACTGTAGAACCGATGTGCCCTCTGCTGGCCGACACATGAATACAGCAGAAGGGATAATATCAAGAGCTCTTCACACAGGAAGAAGGTGCTTTCAGCTACTTCCTTTTCCCCCAAGAGGGTGGCCACAGCGGATGAATCCACATGTGAGGTTTGGTATAGGGTTTATGAACAATGCCCTTCCTGATGCAACCCTCCCATTTATCCAGGCTTGGGACCGGCACTGGGAGTACACTGGCTTACGACCCCCAAGACTGGGCTTGTGTTTCCACCAGGTGACGAACTGGGGACCTTTCAATCCATCAAACACTGACCTGGTTTGCATAATGTTTTGGCAGCTTCCTCCTCTCAATCTCCATCCCCTCTTCTTCTGTGTCACCATCTTGTGCCTGTTCTCCCTCCTCCTGTTTTTCCATATCTTCCTCCCCATCGTTGTCTGCCCCTGTCCAATCCCCATCAGCTAGACGCCGTGCATGGTTGACATAGTTTAATCTCTTACTGAAATTAGCAATAGGAGAAAAAGACTCAATGAGACACTTTTGCAGGACATTATTTTAAATAGGACAACATTAGTATAATTATACAGTGCCAACAAATTCAAACTATAAATATGTCCATTCTGGAGGAACAGTTTCTCAGACCTAAGCGTCACTGCCAGAAACAGGACGGGCAACAATGCAAGATGATGGGAGACTCTCCAGAGCATTCTGTAAATGCAGTGGTTACCGCTCACTACTTATTGTCAGTAACCCTTTAATAGTGAACATTTGATAAAGTTGCAACATGTAGGTAAGAGGAAGAGAAATCCAATCTCTTAACTTGTTTTAGGGCTCCGAGAAACATAGGATAATTCATACTTTAAAAGCACATTTTTCCACATCAGTGTCAATATATGTGCCACACTACGTGATGAGAAGGACATCAACCTTTTTTGCAGGTCAAGAAAGCGCCGCCGCCGTTCACTCTGCTCCAGTACACTGTACTTGCTTTTGTACTGAGCCAGCCGAGGGTGGGGGCAGGCTGTACTGTTGGGCTCCCGGGACACAGCAAAGCTGGCAGAGAGGGCCTGGGTCAGGTCATCCATAGGGGCACTGCAAATCAATAAGCCAGTACTTATGTTATATTACAAGAACGAGTGGGTAATAAATTAGAGAATAATCACTATAGGTAGTAGGCATGAAATTAACACGAAGGCATTAGGAAAAGCTTGCAGAACTGATTTGTTTCTGTCTACTAGACAGTGAAGGCTGGCATTCAAAATTAACAACATGTAATACAAGTTGGTGATTGCACTGTAGAACCGAAGGTGTTTGTTGTGATGCGCCAATATTGCAGCCTTGATTTACTGCCGAGATCACCTGGCAGGTTGTGCTTTTAAAACTCTGTGGAAACAACAGATAAAAATATCCAGATACACATTAAGAAATCACATCTGAGCAGCGCAGATGGAAACATGAATGACTATGAAGATCTATGCTGTTTTCCCTTCATTTATTTATCTGTTGATTTACCACCACAACTGGTGATGCATGAATACAGTCACACATCAGGCCATACTGACTGATACAGGCTTATGTCCGTCTGCTGTGTCACATTAATTTTTCTTAAGATTTTGGGAATCAGCCATCTGTCAGATTCTCCTGTGTCTTAATGATAGAGCTGCAAAAGTGTAACTCAAACAGTGTTTTTGCAGACTCTTCTTACTGGCTTCAAGTCAGCTAAACTTTATTAATACAGCACAAATTTTCCAGCGCTAAAATCACTCACACATTTATACAGCACTATTAATACTGAACTACTGTACAGTGTTTTACCTTTTGTAGACACCTGTACTGCTGTTTTATCTGCAGCAGCTGGGTTGATTTCATACTGTGTGTTTAAACACTTCATCAGAATCAGAATCCTTTATTAATCCCAGAGGGGAAAGTGTTTCATATTTTACCAAAATAATAGTTTCATCGTCTTTCATAAAAATCAGCAGCTGCTTTGGTGGTAGACTTATCCATCCTTCCGATTGGTCAGACACTGCCAATGCCACCCCTTTCTTGTGAGTGTGCCTTTAGCTGGATTGATAAAAGCCTGGATTGACTGATTGAGTTGATAACTGCCTTTGTGCAAACACTTATCCTGTTCACCAGTGTTAGGATGACAAAGATATCCTTAGTATGTTGAACTAGCTTCATAGAACAGAGTTCATGTTAGGTCTGGAGCATAAGTTACAAATAAAAAGTGAACCGCTGTCGTAGTACTGAAAACCCAGAGTTAACCCAGAAGTTATCTGGATAAGCGGACAATCTGGCTTTGTAGTACAGGGCTCAGGTCGCTAACACAGCGACACACCTATGTACCAATTTATAGCCTCTGATTAACCTAACAAGCATGTTTTTGTACTTTAAAAAAAAAAAAAAAAAGAGTGTCACCTAGTGGTAAAATTTTGCACTTCAAGTTACAATCAGCACCTTTAATTTAAACATATGCACATGGAACAGTAACCATGCAAGGAGTAGAGGTACGTAAATACTTGTGATCAATGATACAAAGCAACGGACAGAGCACAAGAGAGAGGTGAAGAAGAGAGTGCAGGCAGGGTGGAGTGGGTGGAGACAAGTGTCAGGGGTGCTTTGTGACAGAAGGATAGCAGCAAGAGTGAAAGGGAAGGTTTACTAGATGGTTGTGAGGCCTGCTATGATGTATGGTTTGGAGACGGTGGCACTGATAAAAAGACAGGAGGCCAAGCTGGAGATGTTGAGATTTTCCCTGGGAGTGACCAGGATGGACAGGATTAGAAATGAGTCAGAGGGACAACACAAGACGTTTGGAGAAGAAGTCAGAGAGGCAAGGCTGAGATGGTTTGGACATGTTCAGAGGAGGGATAGTGGATATATTGGACAAAGGATGTTGAAGATGGAGCTGCCAGGCAGGAGGAAAAGAGGAAGACCACAGAGAAGAGTCATGGATGTAGTAAAGGAGGACATGCAGAGCGTTGGTGTGAGGGAAGAGGATGCAAGGGATAGGGTGAGATGATCCGCTGTGGAGACCAGAGCAGCCGAAAGAAGAAGAAGAAGAAATCTTAAAACACATGCAGTCTGTAGTGGGAGATGATCAGATCTCCATAAACCCAAGCTTTAGCAGCCATCCACTGCCAACACCAGCTTGGGTTCACAGTGATCCTGTCTGCTCTTGTGTGCACCTCAGACCGAATGTAGTCTGCGCAGAAGCGAGGGCTCAAGTTTGTCACAAACACTAAACTGCGACAAGATGTGCCGCCACTGCACGCTAAACTACGGGCCGATATAACTCAATAACGAACGCCCTCTCGAGCGGGTGATAACACCTCATGTAGCGGCGCGTCTGGCTGGAAAAAGCCCGGGGGACCACGCTGCTAGCATGTAGCCACATAGCTTAGCCGTTAGCGTTAGCCGACTAGCAGTTACCAACGCTGTCCCCGGAGCCTTTGACTACCACTTTCATTTCACACAAGCTACACACGAGTACCAAACACCACAGGAGAAACTGAGTGAGACATGAGCTGCGCATAAAGCAAACACAGATACCTTAGACATTCAGGGAGGCTGCTGCCGAAACGTCACGCTGCTGTCATCTCTCCTGCCGGTGGCGATTATTAGTTGGCCGACCAAAAAGCGTCAAACGCTCCCGGTTTGCGCTCGATAGAAATAACTTCTCACCGATACAAGCGTTAATTTATGCCACACTAGTTTTATTAAAATAGTACTAACCGTGCTAAGCCTGTTCAATAAATGTAGAGGAGTTAAAAAAATTTAAAATTCCACTTGAAATGTAGTGGAGTTGCTCTATACAGTAGGCTATCATCTTTCAGGAAACATTATATATTTGAATCACACTGAAGCTACATTGCAGTTTTATTCTTATGTTTGTGAATTTGTTTATGCTGTGAAGTAGATACCATCACAGCTTTGTGGCAAATAGACTGGTATTTGTCCCTGGTTTGATTCCAGGTGGAGAGACAAGCCCCTCTCACCATGGAGGGTTGTGTCAGGAAGGGCATCCGGTGTAAAAGCGCCGCCAAATTAGCAATGTGGATTAATCTGCTGTGGTGACCCCTTGGGGAGACTACAAATGCCCTGCCAAAGGTAAACTTATACAACACTTTTCTACTCTGAGCACTCAAAGAGCTTTTTCCCTTCAAGTCTCATTCACACGCTTTAAGCAGATTTTAACTAGCACACACATTCACGCTCCAGTGCATTGGGAGCAATTTGGGGTTCCGCGTCTTGGCCAAGGACGTAGGCTGGAGAAGCCGGGGATCAGAACCACCAACCTTCCAGTTGGCAGGACAACCCGCTCTCCTCCGGAGCCATAGCTACCACTAACCAACAGAAGTACATTTCCTCCCACTGTCATAAAAAAATCAAGACTGTATTATAATACTAATCTTCTTGTTGTTTAATTCAGGTTTTAAGTCACATCACAGCACAGAAACTTGCTTTTAATCACTGACTCTGGGAACTCTGCTGTTCTGCTGCTCCTGGAATTGAGTGCTGCCTTTCACACCATGGACCGCGACATTCTTCTGTCTCGCCTGGATCAGAGTGTGGGGAAGTCATACCTCTCAAACAGAAGTTTCTCTGTCCAACTGGGCTAGTATTTTTCTTCTGTATCAAAACTGAACTTATATTTTAAATGTGTTTGTTTTTATCATTTAGTTTCCTTTTAACTGATGTGAAGCACTTTGATTCAAGATTCTTTTATTGTCATGTGCCATGTAACAATGTGCATTATTACGGCAATGAAATTTGTTTTGTTTGGTGCCAGCTCAATTTGCCATTACGAACATATAATGCAAAACAAGTAAGTCAAGATAAAATATAAAATTAGAAAAAAAATATAGAATCTATGATATAGAATGTGAGATAAATAGTAACAAAATAAAAACAGAATAGAATAGAATAGAATGTGAGTGAATGTGTGGTCCACTGAGGTTGTTTTAAATGTGCTATATAAATAAAGTTGACTTGACTTGACTTTTTCAGCTGCTCCTGTTAGGGGTCGCCACAGCAGATCATCTGCCTCCATCTCACTCGATCCCTTGCATCCTCTTCCCTCTGCATGACCTCCTTCACTACATACCAGCCAGCGCTCTGCCTTTACCAGTCATAGCCCCTACATTTAAAGTCCCTACTCTAACCTCCACCCTCCTACCTTTCCTTCTCTCTCTCCGCCTCTTAACACACCTTGCCCCCTCTCCCCCTCCTTTGTCTTCGGCCAGCAGTAGCATAGTTTCCACCGGCACCTTGTTGGTTAACGGAACTGGAGGTGGTCGTTGTCAACCCGACCGATCCAGTATAGAAGTTGTATTATGAATCCCCACATTTGATCTCGCAAAGATTTCACGCCCTTCCTGACACAGCCCTTCCTATTTACCTCTGCTTGGGACCGGCACTAGGAGTACACTTGCTTGTGCTGCAAGGCACAGTGATGTGGAAGTTTTCACAGGACTCTGTGCAGTCCTGTGAAAATCTAAGTACACCTTTACTGCTTCCGTAGGAATTAACGGAGTCAGTATCAGCCAGGTGCTTCTAATCGATTAACTGATCATCAGTCTTTGTGACCACCTCTGTAAAGACAGGAGTTTTGGCACTTTGCTGGTCTGGAGCATTCAGGTGTGTTGACACAATGCCACAGGCTTCCCAGTGGTGGAAGTCCCATCAAATTCAACCCAAGGTCAGCGCATACAGTGCTCAGAGTAACTGAAAAAAAAACTGGAAGGGTTGACAGGAGAAAGCCTCTTTTCTCCAAAAAGAACATGGCAGCATGGCTTAGGTCTGCAAAGTTGCATTTGAACAATCTGCAAGATTTCTGGAACAATGTCCTTTGGACACATTAGACCAAAGTGAGGTGAGACGTTTTGCTGTAATGTACAGTGCTACATTTGACCAAAAAAAAAAAAAAATCAAAACAAATGCAGCACATCAGCACAAATATCTCATACCACCTGTCAAGCATGGTGGTGGAGGGGTGATGATTTGGGCTTGTTTTGCAGACAAAGGACCTGGGCACCTTGCGGTCATTGAGTCAACAATGAACTCATCTGTACACCAAAGTATTGTAGAGTTAGATGTGAAGCCTTCTATCTGACAGCTAAAGTTTGGCTGAAATTAGGTCATGCAACAGGATAATGATCCCAAGCACACCTCAGCCTTACTGAAATCCTTAAGAGAGCGTCGCATAAATAAACCTCATTGAACTAAACCAGCCTTGTAAAGAAAAGTGGGCCAAAATTCCTCCACAGCGATGTGAGAGACTGATAAAGTCACAGAAAACAATTTCTTCAAGTTATTCAGAATCAGAATACTTTATTAATCTCAGGGGGAAACTGTATTCTGTTACAGATGCTCAGTTATGTATAAATAAATATAAATTTGAAAGGCAGTAGAAATAAATTTGAAAGGTAAGAAATTATGATTAAAAAATAAACAAACCTGTCTGTATGAATTGCAGTATGTAACAATAATAACTCTAAAACACTGTATACAATCTGAATATATAAAATATGAAACTGTAAAGGGGTCATAGGGAGGAATTATAGAGTTTGATGGCCACAGGTAGGAATGATTTCCTGTGGCGTTCTGTGGAGCTTCGTGATGGAATGAGTCTGCTGCTGAATGTGCTCCTGTGTCTGTCCAGCACGCCATGAAGAGGTTGTGAAGGATTGTCCAATATTGTCAGCATCCTCCTCTCTGACACAAATGTTAGAGAGTCAAGCTCCACACCCATGATGTTACTGGCCTTGCAGATCAGTTTGTTGAGTCCGTTGGTGTCCACTGCTCTCATTCTGCTGCTCCAGCACATTAAGCATAGAGGATGGCACTGGCAGCCACCACAGACTCATAAAACATCCACTGCTAAAGGTGGTGCTAAACAGTGCTGAATCATGTGATACTCGGATTTTTTCACATGACTGCACAGAGAAAACTTTCTGTATCTTTACTCTCATCTCATATTCCTTTTTAACTGTAAATGAAGTGACATCACAAAGTGCTGTGACTGTATTTCACTGATTGGCGACCTATTTTGGACCTCTGAAATAGCCCTTCTGATAAACACCCTCCATATTATGATAGATGGACTAAAACTAACACTGAAACTGGTGAAACTTCTTTGTTCTCACTGCCATCAGACTCCCAAAGTGCTGACAGGAGTTTATAATCACTGACTACCTCATGTAAATATGCCTGATTGGTTACGTTTTCAGCTTGCCATGCATAATTGCACCTCCACTGCTTTTTGCACTAATATGTACATAGTTTCATAGTTTGTATATGTTTCTATTGTATCTGTCACATGCTGCCCTTTTAAAATGGTATGGTGATGGACAGATTGACAGATGAGGTCAGGCAGGAGTCTCCGTGGACTATGATGTTTGCAGATGACATTGTGATCTGTAGTGAGAGTAGGGAGGAGGTGGAGGAGAGCCTAGAGAGGTGGAGGTATGCACTGGAGAGAAGAGGAATGAAGGTCAGTAGAAACAAGACAGAGTACATGTGTGTGAATGAGAAGGAGGCAGGTGGAACAGTGAAGATGCAAGGAGTAGAGGTGTCGAAGGTGGA
>VUQH01089675.1:3990-16967 GCA_015106775.1 Etroplus canarensis | reverse complement strand
ACAAAGGCTGTTGAAGATGGAGCTGCCAGTCAGGAGGAGAAGAGGAAGACCACAGAGAAGATTCATGGATGTAGTGAAGGAGGACATGCAGAGGGTTGGTGTGAGGGAAGAGGATGCAAGGGATAGGGTGAGATGGAGGCAGATGATCCACTGTGGCGACCCCTAACGGGAGCAGCTGAAAGAAGAAGAAGAAGAAGAAGATATGGCCAGTCTGAAGCTTCACCAGTGCTAACAAAAACTGCCTGCATCGAACATGAATGAGGTATCAGCAGAAATGGGATACAGTGTATTTACACAGGAATAAGAACATTCCACCCTGAAAGTAGCTGACTTTAGAGTTGGGCTGTAGACTGAAAATTTAATCATTAGTAAGAAATAATGGTATATTCCATGTTTATGCAATCATTTTCGGAAGTGAAAAATAATAATTCACGAAATTCCAGATGATCACTCTGTGCCTGAGTTTCTATCAAACAATAGTTTGCAGACATTTTCAGTTTACGCCACTGTCCTTCATCTGAATGAATGAAACAGTGACTCAGTTTCATAATAAGTGCAAATTTGCGCAGGCGAACGTCTGTGACTAGTTTTTAATGCTACCCTAAAGTTATGAAAATTCATCCTAATACAAACATAAAGAAGAGTTGAAATGAATGGGAATTTCTCACTGATATGTTTAGAAGAACACATACAGTAATTGTTTAGAATGTATACCAGCACTTTCCACAATAGTAAATATTAACATAATAAATTTTTCTATTTATTATATTTTGTTGCCTGAGTTAATCTGCAAAATACACCTGAACGAGCCGAAACTACTTAAGTGCACTGTGATTGCAGTGAACAGCTGGGAGGTACTATGTTTGTGTGAAAATGGTAGAAGGCTTCATTTGAAAAGAATGTGCCACCACTCAGTAAGGCTTCTCAGGGACCATAAAAGAGAACACAAAATGCCATTGAAAAGATTTGAACAGAGTAACTCAGGCTATTCACATTGCTGAATAAGACGTTTAAGCCAACACACCATTATAATCAAGCGGCTATTCACCAAATCACCAGGTAAGAATCACAAAACAAATGCACAAGCGTGCTGCTGAAATAAAGACACACACCTGTTCACTCAGTGCAGGGGGACTGGAAGAAGAACAGTCAAACAGGGCTGTGTAAAAATGCATTACTGAATGCTTATTTTCAAAGGAACATACAGTAACTAACCACAAAACAACCAACTTTATGAAAATTTTGCAAGAGGATTCAAAATGTGACTGATATCCAGGAGCATGTCACTCACAGCATCTATAAATCTATCATATTTTTTATAGCTAAATGAATGCAACTGAGGAGACCTTAAAAGAACTAAATGTGGCCTAAATGTGGTTGTGTAAAAATAGCAAAAAAATTGAGAGGTGACTGCCAAAAAAAGAAAAAAAAAATAGTAAAATGTCAAAGTGACTCATAGCATTAGCAGGTCGCTTTGACATCTGCTTCTTGCCAGCAACTGATTTCACTTAATCATGAAGAAAATATCTGTATAACCTGAAGCAAATAGCGTTAGTCCCCTAAAATTACCCAATTATTCTATTTTTCAACCACGGTTTGGAGACGGTGGCACTTCAAAAAAAAAGACAGGAGACAAAGCTGGAGGTGACAGAATTGAAGATGCTGAGATTTTTGCTTGGAGTGACCAGGATGGATAGGATTAGAGATGAGTACATCAGAGGGACAGATCAGGTTGAGAAGTTTGGAGACAAAGTCAGAGAGGCAAGGCTGAGATGGTTTGGACATGTTCAGAGGAGGGATATTGGATATATTGGAAAAAGGATGTTGAGAATGGAGCTGCCAGGCAGGAGGAGAAGAGGAAGACCACAGAGAAGATTCATGGATGCAGTGAAGGAGGACATGCAGAGGGTTGGTGTGAGGGAAGAGGATGCAAGGGATAGGGTGAGATGGAGACAGATGACCTGCTGTGGGGACCCTTAATGGGAGCAGCCGAAAGCAGAAGAAGAAGATTCAATTTTTCAACCTCTCGCTCTCCTCCTGAAAAATCAAAGGTTGGCTGGGATAGGGCTGTGCAGTCTTTAAGTTCTGTTGCATATTAAGGTTAATGTTAGTACACATTTTTTGTTCGTTTTGGTCAGGTTACCTTAAAATGGTTCTTTTCTAATAATCATGAGCTCATAACAACAACAAATGTCTATGTATCTGAAAAAAAAAATCATAGCTTTATGTCATCCAAACATTATGAAAACATATCAATAAACCTGTCACCGGTATACCTTCATTTCACATGTACATGCAGCTTGATTCTATCCAATGGACACCACTATTGAATTGTTCTAAAGAATTTATGTCTCTACTAGAATACAGCTGACACGGAATCTGTAAAATATCCAGAGATATCCAAAAACATCATTAATTCAGGGCTTTTCATGAGCTGTACCCACAATAGCAAAAAGACAAAATTCAACATGAATGCTGTTGACATACCTTCCCATATAAAATGTATGTGTTGAGGTAGCTGATTAGAAAATGCTCAGGATGCCAACTTAGAATCACTATAGAATATATTCATTTCGAACTGTACGTTTGAAGATGACATCAAGTAATTGTGAAAGTTTTCAGATATACGTGTAAGTGTGTCTGTGTGTGTGCGTGTGTGTCTGTGTGTCTGTGTAATTGTGTCATAAACACACGGGCTCTGGATTATTGAATTCCAAGGCGTCTGATTGCTGCCATTATGATGCTGAATGCAATGGAGATGTGTAATTAGCTATTGTTTGTGACAAAGCTGGTACACAGATGGATAAAGAAGAAACAGAAAAAAGTATCACACAAACTGTTATACCACTCTACACATGCACACACACACACACACCCCCTCGGTAACTATAAAACAGAAAGAGATCTAAAGGGAAAAATGTGCACACATGTACAGTGCATGCACAAAATTTTTATGACAGGTTATGCATACAAATTTTGTCACCTCTTGCACAATTTTCCACAACCCCTCTTTCAACAGCTCACACACTCACATTCATAGGTCTCTCTCGCCCACACATACTGAGTGTCTGAAGGAACAAGCAGTAATTAGGATGGTTAATAGCTTGTCTGTTGTGGTAATTGCAGCCTGTATGGATCCAGTTGGAGGGTGGAGTAGGGGGGCAGCAGAGGGTTTCATCAACACTTCGGTTCTAATGATCGCATGCTCTCTCTCTGTGTACCACCTCTTTACTCAACTTTGTGCCACACTTTCAAAAATGGATGACACAAAGTATTTGCAGATCAGAACAAGATCAGTCAGAAATACACTCCATGGACAAAATTATTGTGCCAGTCTTATTAAATTCATTCATTAAATTAAGGTGTTTGGTTCAGTTCCATTGCATTAATAAAATCCAGCACTTAGCCAGGCAGTCTGCCTTTACAAACATATGTGAAAGAATGAGTCATTCTAAAGAGCTCACTGAATTTGTGTATAGTACTGTAACAAGATGGCACTGTTGCAACAGGGGAGTTGAACGAATTTCTTTCCTATTAATTATTCTAAAATGAACTGTAAATGGTATTACTGCAAAGTGGAAGTGTTTAGGAATAACAGGAACTCAGACCACATAAAGTTACAGAGTGGGGTTGCTGAGTGCTGAGGTAAATACTGTGTAAAAGTCTCTAACAGTCTGCTAACTCACTTACTGTGGAGCTCCAAACCTCCTATGACATTAATATCAGCACAAACACTGTGTGCCAGGAGCTTCATGGTTTGGGTTTAGCACGCCATCATCAAGCTTAATGCCAAATGTTGCATGGAGTGGTGAAAGACACACTGTGCCACTGGACTCTGGAGCAGTGAAAATATGTTCTGTGGAGTGATGAATCACACTTTTTGAGGAGTCTTCCTCACATACAAAAGTTAGTCATGGAGTCCCACAGGGTTCTGCACTGGGACCAATACTCTACGTTATACTGTACATGCTTCCCTCAGAAAATATTATTAGAAAACACTGCATACATTTTCATTGCTATGCAGATGATACCCAGCTATATCTATCCATAAAGCCAGATGACACAAATGAATTAGTTAAACTATAGGCATGTCTTGAAGACATAAAGACCTGGGTAGCCTGTAATCTTCTACTTTTAAATTCAGACAAAACTGAGGTTATTGTATTTGGTCCTAAAAACCTCAGAACACTCTTTCTAACCATATACTTAATTTGGACAGCAGTACTTTGGCCTCCAGTGACACTGTGACGAATCTTGGGAGTTATTTTTGACCAGGATATGTCCTTCAATGCTCACATTAAACAAATATGTAGAACTGTCTTTTATCACCTCTGCAATATTGGCAAAATTAGAAACATCCTGTCTCAGAGTGATGCAAAGAAACAAGTTCATGCATTTAGGCTTGATTATTGTAATTCATTGCTCTCTGGCTGTTGTTAAAGCTCCCTAAAAAGCCTTAGTTGATCAAAATGCTGCAGTGAGAGTACTGACAGGGACTAGAAAGAAAGATCATATTTCCCCTATTTTGGCTTCTCTTCATTGGCTCCCTGTTAAATCAAGAATTGAATTTTAATCCTTTTAATCACAAACTTTTAAACAATCGGGCCCTATACTATCTTAAAGAACACATTGTACCATATTTTCCCAATATAGCATATATTTTCCCATTAGAGCACTTCGCTCTCAGAGTGCAGGCCTACTTGTGGTTCCTAAAGTAAAATGGGAGGCAGAGCCTTCAGCTATCAGGTCCCTCTCCTGCAGGAACCAGCTCCCAGTTTGTATTCAGGAGGCAGACACCCTCTCCACATTTAAGATTAGGCTTCAAACTTTCCTTTTTTGATAAAGCTTATAGTTGGGGCTCAGTTATGCTGCAACAGGTTTAGGCTACTGGGGCTCTTCTTATGATGTGCTGGGCATTTCTTCTCCACCCACCTCTTTTCACTCACCATGCATTTATTTGCTACTGCTGCATGCCATTAAATGTCTTCTCTTTCTCCCATAGTCTGTGTCTCTCTTTGCTCTCCTTTCTCTCTTCTCTTTCCCCTCAGCCCCAAACGGTCGAGGCAGACGGCTGCCCCTCCTGGTTCTGCCGGATGTCTCTTCCTGTTAAAAGGGGAATTCTTCCTTCCCACAGTCGCCAAGTGCTTGCTCATAGGGGACTGTCTGATTGTTGGGGTTTTCACTTTAATACCGTATGGTCTTCAGCTTACAGTGTAAACCACTTTGAGAAGAATTTTGTTGTGAATTGGCGCTGTATAAATATAACTGAATTTAACTGAACTGAAATAAAATGAACTTTTTTTGGCAGTCTAGGGGGCAACCGGTGGCAGTGTCATGGATGATTTGGTGAGTGTAAGGAGAACATTACCTGCCTGACTGCATTATGCCAATGGCAAAGGTTGGTGAAGCAGAGAAAATACTATGAGCGTGTTTTTTTTTCTGGTGTTGGCCTGTGCACTCTAGTTCAGAGAAGAAAAAAAATTCATACTTCAGTTTACCAAGACATTTTGGACAATTCAATGTTTCCAACTTTGTGGGAACAGTTTGTCACAATCATGTTCCAACATGATTTTTGTACCCCAGAGCATACAAGGGCCAAACAAGGGCCATAAAGGTATAGTTGGATCATTCTGGTGTGGAAGAACTTGACTGGGCCACACAGAGCCTCAACCCCATCCAGCACCTTTGGGATGAACTAGAATGGAAATTGTGAGTGAGGCCTTCGTATCTAAGCTCAGTGTCTGAACTCACAAATACTCTTCTGGATAAATGGGAAAGAAATCCCACAAGGCACACTCCAAAATCATCTTCTACCTGCAGATGCACAGTATTAATTTAGGTTCAAGCTTCACGAATTGGAATTTCTTGCTCTCTAGCTTTAGCACATGTCAAAAGTGAAGCCTACCATTTTCTACTGGTTTTAAATGCCCAGGCAAATTGTGAGACAAGAACATTATGACAACAGTAACAACAACTACAGCTCAAGGAATGATAAGAGAAGGTTGTGGATACCGCAAAAAATATTTTAGGCCACTTAGGTAGAGATTGTGGCTGCAGGTTGTGTGGCCTAATAATCTTCAATTTCTTTTTCTTTCGGCCGCTTCCATTAGGGTTCACTATCTGCCTCCATCTCACCCCGTCCCTTGCATCCCCTTCTGTCACTTCAACCTTCTGCATGTCCTCCTTCACTACATCCACCTTCTCTGTGGTCTTCCTCTTCTCCTCCTGCCTGGCAGCTCCAACTTCAGTTTCCTTTGTACAGTATATCCACTATCCCTCCTCTGCACATGTCCAAGCCTCAACCTAGCCTCTCTGATGTCACCTTCAAACTGCTCCACCTGAGCTGTCCCTCTGATGTACTCATTTCTAATTCTGTCCATCCTGGTCACTCCCAGTGAAAATCTCAACATCTTCAATTCTGCCACCTCCAGCTCTGCCTCCTGTCTTTTCATCAGTGCCACCGTCTCCAAACCATATATCATAGCAGGTCTCACTACTATTTTACAAAGCTTCAGTTTCATTCTTGCTGCTAACTTTCTGTCACAAAGCCCCTTTGACACTCGTCTTCACCCACTCCACCCTACCTGGACTTTGTTCTTCACCTCGCTTATTAATTGTCAATTAATTTGGATGGTTGGCCCCAGGTATTTAAATTCATCTAACTCCACTAATGCTACTCCCTACATCTTCACACTTCTACCTGCCTCACTTTCTTTTACACATGTAATCACTCTTGCTTCTACTGACTTTCATTCTTCTTCTCTCCACTGTATACCTCCACCTCTCCAGGCTCTCCTCCACCTGCTCTCTACTCTCACAAATGTCACCCAAGTACATTATAGTCTACAGAGACTAATTCCTGAACTCATCTGTCAATCCGTCAGTCACTATGACTACAATAAGTTCTTGATCTAATTGCTTCAATTACATTCCTTGGCCACTGTTATGTATGTATATATGGCAAATTACTGGCAGCTGTGGTTTTTAATAGTTCACCATAAAAAATATGGTGAAGTTATGCAGTATTCCGTGATTTACGGTAATTTAAGGTCTCTACAAGTGTTCTTCTTTCGGCTGCTCCCATTAGGAGTTGCCAGTTTTAGATTTTACGGTTTATTACTGTTGCCATTTGAGAGTTTGTTTTTTTAATACACAATTTTACGGACATTTTTTACAGTGTGCTTTGTCCATAAACAATTTGCAGCTGCTGGACTGACTGTTTAACATATCCTCAAACTATATGATCAACGTGTGACGTCTGTACCTTCTTTCACGATCCAAACACCCATATGCGTTCCCTTTTAGCACTACATGTGCACTGTTGCCTGCAATGGAAATGGCTGTTTGTGACAGGGTTTAAAGGCCCTGTGACACCATGACAAATCCATACATTATTGTGGCATCCAAAGCAAAAAACTTGGGATCAACCATCCAAAGCAACAGACAGAGCACAAGAGAGGTAAAGAAGAGAGTGCAGGCAGGGTGGAGTGGGTGGAGACAAGTGTCAGGGGTGCTTTGTGACAGAAGGATAACAGCGATAATGAAAGGGAAGGTTTACAAGATTGTACTGAGGCCTGCTATGACATACAGTCTGGAGGTGGCAGAATTGAAGATGTTGAGATTTTCACTGGGAGTGACCAGGATTAGAAATGAGTACATCAGATAGACAGCACAGAAATTTAGAGACAAAGACAGACAAGCAAGGCTGAGATGGTTTGGTCATACTCAGAGGAGTGATAGTGGAGATATTGGACAAAGACTTTAAAGATGGAGCTGCCAGGCAGGAGGAGAAGAGGAAGACCATCCACTCCATAGAACTTTGTGCAAATGTTGTCTAATATTATTTTTAAAAAGTGTGATGTTTTGTTGTACAGTTTGTCAGATCCATTTACTATTACATATTTTTCCAGTTGTTCAGGTTCTACAAAAAACAAACAAGATAAATATCAGGCGTCAAATGAGCGTGGCAGACATGACTGAGAAAAGAAAACTACATTTCAGAATAAAATCCGAACACAAGTCATTTAAGTGGCTGCAACACAATGTGTTTAGACATCTATTATAAAGCAATTATAGTTTATACTTAGATATCCATGTCATATTTTATCCACTGGCAGTTATCTGGCATTTTGTTTGATAGCTCAATTAAACTAGAAGTTTGTGAAAATAATCTGATCAAAAACAAAACTGCCGACAATTTTTATAAGACTTCATGAATTATTATCATGTGTAGAAATGGTTTACACAATTTGATAGAGATGGATAGAGATGGAGCGAAAACATAAGAAACATGTTCGGCTTACAGCAATCTTTAAATGAGTCTTGATGCATGAGAAACACACATGCACTGTTGTAATCGTGTGTGGGCAGTGCAGTGTTGAAATTAATATGTAAATGTTACTAAGTCTGACCTAGTAATTTTGCCTTAGCAACTTTTACAGAACAGTGGCTGAGGTTTTTGCATTCAGAGGTTAAGCTGACACTTTAAGGCACCGTTAGATTAATGAAAGGACTGCATGTCTTCAAGAGGAATAAGTTTTTTTAGTGTGTGTTTGCCTCTGTGTGGATTAGGCCTATATAACATCGTTGTGAGCACATTCCTGTTAGTCTTTGTATAAGCTGAATGAGGTTAGGTGTGCTACCACACCCATCTGCTACAGCTACCTGCAGAGGCCTAGCTGAGGGAGAAGCACGAGGAGACCGACAGTTGATTTACCTTCACCAGGTTGGGCAACTGTGAAGACAAAAGACCTTTGAATTCATCAGTTTTCAGCGTAGGACCATTGTCAGCTGAAGCAGAGTGGAACTGGGTGACCAGTGTATTGATGGCTTTCTCCAGGTCAGAATACTGGGGAAGAAAAGGCAGAGAGAAATTAAGGAAAAAAGGTAAGGAACAACAAAAGAGAAAACTATATCATTCCAACAGCAACTTCAAGTTTTTTTTTAAACCATCACACCCACAACCATTGTGTTACAAGCATAAACACATCTATATTGCCTAAAAAGTGGTATGTGTCTGTGTCTCAGTAGGACAGAAAAGGAACAGAATACACACTGATACTACTGTAGAAAGTAGCATACGCCATTAAATTAGTGGTGGATTTCATTTTAGATCTTCATGTTGTTCCACTTTGAGCCAATGTTAACCTATAAACATGACACAAGTCATTACAATGAGTATGCTGGGAAATGTATGTAACTCTCATTCCTTGGTGATCAAATGAACAGGTTCCAGCACTGCTGCTGTTACTCAGTGCATGTGTGCCAGCAGCTTTGTCACAACCACACCCTATCTGACTAACGTACCACAAGCTGCTGCAAGTCTTCTTCACCTCAGTTAAAACTCTTTCAAAGAAAGTGGCAATATCTTGACTGTAGACAAGAGATATACTTAAAATATACAAACAAAATGTAAAGATTATATCTTAAATCATAAAAGATAGCAAATGAGTGAATGAGTCTTGGAGACGCACTTGATTGGTTATGTGTCTATATTCACATTTGTTTAGAAAATACTCCCTTTTTGTTTTACCTTTTTTGAATGTAAAATGACTTGCCTTAAACAGTTAAAAATAGTATTGATTAGCATACCAACTCCAGCTCAGTGTCGCTTTTGAGACGAGACACAGTTTTGGGACTTGGCTCATTTTGTGGCTGTGTAATAAAAATGTACTGGAAACAGGAAGTTCTACAACGCTGTCCTTGATCACAGGTTATATAACACTGGCTGTTCATTAGAAAGTCCTTGCTTTGGCTTTTTTGTATTATTTACTAAAGGTTTCAATATGTAACTGAGGAATATTGTTAAATATGGGCTAGTAATGTGAGGTAAGATTTCTCTTTCTCTCTCTCTTCCTCAAAGGCAAACTGGGGCTCAATGGCAGCTAACACTACACTCTATGGTGACCCCCCTGGGCCTCTTCTCTACCTGATAGGTTATTAATTACTTGTTATTATCAAATGAGAAGAAAATAAAATGAGAGTCTATGAAGATCAAGATGAAGTCATGCTGCACTGCTGAATCATTCTCGACATACAACACACGGACACACAGGTGGATCACTATCCAAGCTCACCCAGATGAAGTTACTGTATTAATAATGTCAGTGGTCCACAAAAACTCTCCTCAGTGTACAGATGGGCAACAAATTGCAGCAACCAAGACAGAATGTACATTTAGGCACTTATGCAAAAAACAAAAAAAAATCCTGAAAATCTTCAGTGGGATAACACAATTCTTCACAAAGATCTTCACACATTTGGTATCTTGGTGGTGGTGGAAAGTGTTACTTAGCACATCAGTTAAAACTCTTGAACAGAGGTTAAACTGGGTTGAGGTGTGGCGACTGAATGCTGTAGTGCTTTAATCAGTGAGCCCCTGCAACACATTAATTGGGGCACTGTCATTCTGGAAGAGAAAACAGCCCTTTATAATAAAAAACACCCCTGATATAATAAATAAATAATCAAAGGATAAAAGGGATCATTCAGAACATTTTGCACTGATTTATATGGAATTTTCTTTATGTGGACCCAAACCATGTCAACAAAGTGCTCCCCACAGCATAAGAGAGAGATCAGATTGCCTGTATGGGTCATTTTTTTTCTTTAGATCTGACAGCTGTCTGTAGCTATTCTAACTGATATGACCATAATATTCTCGTATGAATTAAGCCCTTGTCTTGTGAGTTCTTGGGCTTTGTGGAGAACCTTTAGGACGCCGCACTTCTTATCGGGGAGGGGCCGCATACCTCTGAGAGTTTCCTCCTGAAATAAGTTCGAGAAGAAACTTTTTGCTCTTCTCAGTCGGTGTCCTTTCTAAAAATCTAACTATTTCCATAAAGCCACGTTCCTCGCGGTGATATTCTGACGTCTTGTGTGGCATGTCGCCTCTTCGCGGAGGCCAGTTCTAAAAAAAAATCGTATAATTATTTCGCACCGAACTACTTTTTCCCTCCCGGTTAAAAAGTCACCGTTGCAAACTTCTGCTTCGTTTAGCTGGGCTTTTACTTTCCGCCACTTGAAGACTATATATGATTTCTTACCTGAGGCATGTTGACTGCGGTAAGTCGTCTTCCTGTGTTCCTCACTGCTGCGGAGCTTCAGTGAAGCGCTGCCTCTGTCACCAGCTGGCAGCATTCCTGGATCCTCCCTCCGCCCGAGAGAAAAGCCAGGAAGGAGCTATAAGCCGACGCAATACGATAAATTTACCACATTCATACAACAATACAGGCACATATATGGACCTCAGGCTGTGCTTTGAACAAATTAATTGTTAATTTATCCTAATACAGTGCACAAGACGTGCTGAGATATTTCAGCGAGGCGCGGCTCGAGTTCAGCAGACAGCTCATTCCACATCTGGAAACCTTTAGTAAAGTTGGACTCTGTTTTATGCAAGAACTGCCTGCTGGTATCCTTCCACACTGTCACGGACTTCCAACTCTTTACCAAGATACCTTTGTTATTATGTTAAACAGTATCTTTTCAGGCTGTGGGAAATGCCCTCAAGTTATGTTCTTGTATTTTAAAAAATAAAAAATAGGGTCAGGCACAAGCAGGTAGGACCACATTCCTGCTATCTGGTTTTTGTATATGTATGTGGTGGTGTGGCGTGGCTGGTGGGGGTTGGGGATTTGAATATGAAAAAACGATTGAAGAAAAAAACTGAAATAGCTAGGTTAGGAAAGAAAAGATATGTCAGAAATGTTGTGGAGCAGCTGATGTGCACAGGGTGAAGGGTGTGGCGCAGTATGCATTAAAAATGCTCAGAGACGCACTGGCACCCCCTCCTTCTCATCCCGGTCCTTACATCCTTACACGGAAAGGGTTATTGGCACTCCCAGTCCTAGAAGCTATAGTGAAGTGTTTCAGTATGACACAATCAACCATCCTCGTTGTTGTGGGGTTCCTTCCACACACACTTTGCTCTAAGTATACAGGCCACACAAATCTGAATACACAAACAGCCCTTTACATCACATCGCACTTTTGAGCTCAAAGGAAGGACTGTGGGCTGAGTGATAGTTGATGTATTTGAAATATAGATTAAACAGGCGCCATCTTTCAGAAATCCACTCAGACTTCAAAATGCAGCAGCAAGATTTTATACAACAATCAAGAAAAGTGACCATATAACACCAGTTTTAATGACTCTGCACTGGCTGTAGTTGTAAGATTTTGCTTCTCACCTTGAAAGCCTTCATGGCATTTGCCTGGCTCCAGAATACATACTGAAACCAACCAGTGTTTAAGAGCCTCAAGCAGGAACCTGTCAACTGTTCCCGCCTACATCTTATAACAAAAGTCTATTGATTATTTGCTGTTAGGACTTCTTGGTTGTGGAATGACCTGCCTGAGGATCTCTGCCTCACTTTATCATGGATTCTTGTATCAGCTGTTAAAAACTCATTTATGTAGTAGGGGACATTCTTTTAAATGTTATTATAGATTGTATTAGATATTTAACATTCTCAGTTTACTTCAGTTTTTTTCTTTAACGTTTAAATTTATGTTAATTTTAATTTGTACTTAATTATTTTATTTCAGTGTCACACTTGAGTCATGGCCTTTTCTAACTGATATGCAAATTCTTTTTATAACTTACTTTCTTAAACACCTTTTTAAAGTTATAGTATGCTTTTAGAAAGCACTTTGTAAAACTGGTTTTGATACATGCTATACAAGTCTTGTTCTTTTGGCTGCTCCCATTAGGGGTCACTGCAGCAGATCATCTGCCTCCATCTCACCCTATCACTTTCAACCTCTTTCCTCACACCAACCCTCTGCATGTCCTGTCCAATATATCCACTATCTATCCTCTGAATATGACCAGACCATCTCAGCCTTGCCTCTCTGACTTTGTCTCCAAACTTCTCAACTTGCGCTGTCCATTTGATGTACTCATTTCTAATCCTGTCCATCCTGGTCACTCCCAGCAAAAATCTCAACATCTTCAACTCTGCCACCTCCAGTCT
>VUQH01089673.1:0-52243 GCA_015106775.1 Etroplus canarensis | reverse complement strand
GCATCATTCCCAAGAAGACTCATGGCTGTACTAGCTCAAATGGGTGCTTCTACTCAATACTGAGCACAGGGTCTGAATACTTATGACCATGTGATATTTCAGTTTTTCTTTTTTAATACATTTGCAAAAATTTCTGCATTTCTGGTTTTTTTCTGTCAATATGGGGTGCTGAGTGTACATTAATGAGAAATAAAATGAACTTTTTTGATTTTGGCAAATGGCTGCAATGACTCAAAGAGTGAAAAATTTAAAGGGGTCTGAATACTTTCCGTACCCACTGTAGTTATTTGAGTTTCTGTTATCTCCCTATAGACCATAGCATTCTCCTCTGACTTCTGGTATCAATGAGAAACCAGCCAGTCACTGCATATTTTATCTTTTTTGGACAATTCTGTGTAAACCGTAGAGATGGCTAAGCAGGAACATTTCAGTAGATCAGCAGTTTCTGAAAAACTCAGACCAACCTGTGTGGCACCAACAACCACATCACGTTCAAAGTCACTTAAATCACCTTTCTTCCATTTATCAGAGCTAGTTAGCTTTGCATTTTAGAATTTGGTTTTTTAAATTACCTTTTGAGTTCATGATTTGAATTCAGTTTAGTTTAATTTAGTTTCCAGAGTGAGTTTTCTCATTTCAGTTTAGTTTTTTATTGTGTGAATTGAGTTTTTTTTTTTGGTTACTGTGATGGTTTTAGGTTTTTTAATTGTCATGATATGAATGGCATTTGTCAGGGAGAGATTTGAGGTGTTCAATTTAGAAATTACACAGTTCTTTGTGAAGGCATTTGCCGCTTGGTCATGTGGACATCCTGAGGCTCAGTACTATAAACAGATGCACCAAAGTTTGGCGCCCCTCTTTGACTTAGTTTAACTAATAACTTTTTGTAATTTACATGAACAAAAGCTTTGGAGGCATCAATAAAACTGATGAATTGTAATGTAATGTAATGTAATGTAATGCCTAGGATCTGACTGTCAGGGCCTCCGATCACCACTCAACGCTCATAGTACCAAACTCCTACAGTGCCTTTTTTAGTGGGCCCATAGGAGGGTGGGCCCATGTTGCTCATTTGGGCTGTGCCTGGGCTCCATTGGCTAAGTCTCAGCCACCAGGCGCCCTCCATCGAGTACCCCCCAGGCCTGGCTCCAGAGCAGGGTATGCTGGTGGGGTTTCTGAATCTTTCTTTGTCTGGTCCCTCCTCCTGGACCAATTTGCCTTGAAGACCCTACCAGGGGCAAATTGTCATTGACAACATGATAAGGTGGTGCTTTGCGGAGGAGTCCAAGTGACCCCAAGTGGGGGTATAAAGCATCTCAGCGTCTTCTTCACAAGTGAAGAAAGGCAGAAGCAGGAGATTGACAGACAGATTAGTGCAGCATGAATGTGATACCAGTCTGTTGTGGTGAACAGAGAGCTGAATGTGAAAGCGAAGCCTTCAATTTCATATGTTTCTACCCTCACCTATGGTCACGGACACTAGGTAGATGAAATTGCAGATACAAGCGGCAAAAATGAGACTACATCTACACCTTAGTGTCCTGCCGGAAGAGCAAGAGGAGGTGGTGGAGAAGAGGAGGTCTGGGGGTCTCTGCTCTGACTGCTGCCCCTGCAACTGGGACCCAGATAAGCAGCCCAAAATGGATAGATGATTTAATGTATGGTTGACTGCTGTCAATGCTTGATTTTTTCATCTAGTCAATATATCTATTGCTTTAATCAGAATATTTGGCAGTGTATGAAATATAAACCAAGGATTTCATACAGCATTTATTCTCTGGTGCTTCCGTTGCACTTTGGTTCACAGGAATAACAGAAGTAAATTAAGACCTTGGGAATCAGATTACTCAGATAAAAAGTTTGCCTAATTGTTATGTAATGGTTTATAACCACAAAGTAAATGAGTTGCTGGCAGCCATTAGTCTTGTTCATGGGAGGCTTGGCTGTCCCTGTGCTGAAAGGTCTGAGTTGTGGGAGAGCTGTGGTTAAACTGGAGAGCTTCCAGATGTGAAAGTGTATGAAATTAGAGTAGAGCTTAGCTTGAGAAAATCATTTTCAGTATAGCATAGTTGATAAACAATAAATTCACGTTTGTGCTGTCATTTGTCATTTCTGAAATTGCATAAATATATGTGAATATATGATTTAACTCACGCAACAGCTGCAGCAGCTGTGTCGCTGTGAGATGGACCAATAGCAGGTGCCTTCAGTAAGAAGCCTACCACCCTGCCCTTCTGCAGCTCCAGTTGGATCAAATCCCACAAGCCCACAGGATCCAGGGTTATTGTAGCTGTATCTTGTACTGACCTGATTCTTAGGGGGTCAGGTGGGAGGTGCTCACTTATTTTTCGTGGTGCGTGAGTGATGATGATGTTAGTGGTCTTTCCATGCTTGAACTTATCAGTTGCCTTTAAGATTTTCACATCATTTAAAAATCTTGGGAAAACCCCGCAACTGATGACCTCTGTAACCTTTTAATACACAGATTGTAATTCTACAGTGACAGGCCACAAACTGCATGCTGGGCCAAAGCTTTTTCCTCCCTTGTGAGGTATTTGTCATTTCCCTTTGGGCTATTTCAGTCTATGGGAACTGAAACATCACCAGTTTTTCCATTAATGTGACCCACTCTGTAAGTCTCACAGATGTTGTACCATACGTGTCTTGTTGTATCCGTCTTTGCAAAAAGTTTTGTTTTAATTTAGCCTCTGCAGAGGAGTCATTGCTGTATTTATAGGATCTGTGGTTTTACTGTTTGACCTGCAGGGTCAGTGTGGTTTAGGGTTAGTTGTATTTGGTTCAGTTCAGTTAGCAGCTAATTTTATTGCAGTTTCCTAACTTGTTGCACTTCGCAGTGGAAATAACTTTAATTTGTTCTTTCAACAATCACAGCAACTTTTTTATACATTAGTCTTTGTAAATAAGTCTGTTTTAAGCATGCTAATGGTTCAGTGTGAGCACTAAAGTTCATACAATATATGGACAAAAATATTGGGCCACCTATGCATTACACTTACAGGAGCTTTATTGACATCCCGTTTTGAAAGTACAGTAATTAATATGAAGCTGACCCCCTTTGCAGCTATAGCAGCTTTCATTGTTCTGGGAAGGCTTTTCCATTCATCCAGACGAGCATTTTTGAAGTCAGACACTGATGTGAGGTGAGAGGGCCTTTCGCTTTGTCTCTGTTCTAGTTCATCCCAAAGGTGTTGGATGGGGATGAGGTCAGGGCTCTGTGTGGGCCAGTGAAGTTCTTTCACACCAAACTCATCCAACCATGCTTGCCTGCAGCTGCTCTGCCATGGAAACCCATGCAATGAATCTCCCAGCACACAGTTTCTGTGCTGATATAAAGGCCAGAAGAGGTTTGGAACTGCAGCTATTGAGTCAGCAGAGCACTGGCGACTTTTATCCACTCTGCTTCCCATCACTCGGCCACCCCGCTCTCTAACTTTATGCGGTCTGCCACTTTGTGGTTGAGTTGCTGTAGTTCCAAAATATTTCCATTTTGCTGTTATATCACTTACAGATGATGGTGGAAAATTTAGGAGGGAAGAATTTTCACAAACTGACTTATTGGAATGCTGGCATCCTATTAGAGGACCAGTACAGCCTCAAATTCAGCGAGTGCTTTATAACTACCCATTCTTTCACAAATGTTTATAAAGGCATACTGCATGGCTAGGTGTTCTATTTTATACACCTGCACCAATGTTGCTGACTGAAACACTTAAATTCATTGATTAAGGGGTGTTGCCCTGTACTTCTGTCCATGTAGTGTATTTCTACCATTCTGACTGCTTTTATAGAATTCTCCCATAAATTTCAATTCAGGATTCTTTAAATGCCCTGGTCCCTGGTTACCAGCAGCAGCTTAATAGTATGTTAGCAGTAGTATTTGAACAATTCCTGACTGTATTTATTTGTGAAACATTTTAAATAATTTTCCATAAATACACGGCTTATAAGAAAATCCTGAGAACTATGCTGTATGTTTAAAAAAATACCATTTACCATTTCCTTTCCCAAAAACTTGTGATTTGCTGATCATTTCTGTGCTTCAAGCTGCCTCCAAGTCCACCAGAAAAGATATGTTTTGCTGTGTTTTGTTAACAAAATTTCACCGCATTGTATATCTCATAAAACATCTAGTTTATGGTGACCGATTAATTTGTCATCAGAAGTAATATTTTTCATTTTTGTGTTTACAGGTACTCTTGAAGGCAGACTTTATCAGAAATTCTTTTACAACATATGCACTGACTCTAATTCTTGATTTCCTGTCTCCCCCCCCTCTAACAGAAGAAAGTGGCACCTCTTTGCTCCAGCTGATTGGAGACCCTCCACCAGATGACCTCACTAGGGTCTATGGACCAAGGGGGGAGCCTGCCTATGAGTTCACTCCTGGGGTGATGTCGGGCCAGCCGGCCCTGGCTCATGTTCCAAACCCTTTCTACCGCCACTTCTCCCTCCTTTTCCACATCAAGCCTTCCACTCCTGCCGCCTCCGTCCTCTTCTCCATCACAGATGGCACCCAGAGGCTCATGTACGTTGGCGTCAAGCTCAGCGCGGTGCAGTCTGGCCATCAGAAGGTGCAGTTCTTCTACACTGAGCCTGACTCTGAGGCTTCATATGAGGCGGCCAGCTTTAAGGTGCCGAGCATGGTGGATACCTGGAGTCGCTTTTCGCTCTCCGTCCAGGAGGAGCAGGTGACTTTCTACCACGGCTGTGACTCTGAGCCACAGGTGGTGAAGTTTGAGCGCTCGCCGGATCCCATGGAGCTCGACAAAGCATCTGGGATCTTTGTGGGTCACGCAGGAGTAGCTGATACTGACAAGTTTGTGGTAATTTTACTTTTAGGTTCAGAATATCTCAAGAAAATCTACTTTTTTGTTGTTAAATGATGGCACAGTTTTCATTGCGTATTTTTACATTTGTGTCTGAATCATCATCATAATCTGAAACTTGTAAATGAAATTCAAAACTTTTCCAAGAGTAATTTTGTGTAAAAGAAGGAAGCATTGCCAAAGATTTTTTAGGTAAGGATTTAATGTATTAGGTTTACTTTTTAAGGCCTGAGACTAAAGCGTTGACTTGAAACTGGATTTAGATTACACAATGTTGGCATGAAAGTAGCCTACTGATCCAAAAGATGCTGGGCGTCAGGCACAGCAGGTGATTGGACAGCCAGAGCTGCATTCTGTATGTCTCACAGCCATAGACTCTGTATAGACACTGGATGTACCCACTGTGATGTGACCAGTTGGTTAATGAAGTCTTTTGCCACTGGCATCTTGGTGTTTTGAAATCAGATGTGAGCAGCGAGGGGTGGATAAGAAATTGAAGTGTGATAGGCTGTAATACCCTGCTTTATCATCTTTTATGACTTTGTTTGAGACCTTCATTCAGAAAATAATCAGCCTGTTGTGTTTAGAAAGATCTTAAACTCGCTTTGAGACTATAAATTCATTGAGAAATTATTTACTGAGGTCATAGATCAAGTGAGTGGTAAAGTAAGTTTCTCATAGACCTACATACAAATTGGCTTATTTTTACAGCCAGAGGAGTCACCCCCTGTGGGTCATTACACAGAATGCAGGTTTGAATACATTTATGTACAGTCAGTGCTCACAACATCCCAGCAAACAATTTGAGTCTAGGAATTTTAAGACAGCCACAGATTAATGCAAAGCTAACATTAATCTAATACCGCATATACCGTATAATATGTTGTTTGTTTTCACTGTTTTTAGTTTTAACTGCATTTTTCCTGATCATAGTTCTGGGGTAGGTAGAGACATTGTTTTGTTTTTTAACATATATGTACAGATTTTTCAGCTCAACATCGTCACTTTCAGTGGGGACACATGATGTATCTCAGGGCTGTGTCA
This sequence comes from Etroplus canarensis, assembly GCA_015106775.1. NCBI lineage: Eukaryota > Metazoa > Chordata > Actinopteri > Cichliformes > Cichlidae > Etroplus > Etroplus canarensis. The sequence continues at coordinate 46,352 of VUQH01089673.1, read as the reverse complement.
TTTACAATGCGTTTAGACCAGAATCTCTGAATACCAGGCCTTCAAAATATGATCTGAAGAGACTCAACTTGAAGAGACTCAACTAGGGAAAAAAGATGCTTCACTAAGTGCAGAACATGATTGAGAATAATCAGATTTCTTAACTATTGTGTATAGATTCATGTAAAAATTGCAGACAAAAAGTGCTGAAAGAAAATTCTGCATACTTATAATGGTGCCAAAATATGAACAAACGTCTTTATGTCTTGAGGCTTTGAAACGGTCCTGATCACCGAATTAGGAGATGTAAAAGATTAATCCTTTAAAATTGGGATGAAATAGAGCTACGTTTGAAGGAGTCAAGCACGATTATCAAGAGGATGACACTTGATTGTCTCAGATGTAAAAATAAAACCACAGCAGTTCCATAAAACAGTAAGAAAACACTGCGGTAGGTGAGAAAAATAATCGCTTTTACAGATTCTTATTTTCCATTTCCCCTGTGCCAAGAATACTTTTCGTTTTACACCCTAGAGTTTGGAAGACAAATTTGTTTTCTAAGCATAAACTCCAGGGTGCCAGCAGAGGAAATGCTAAAGGGATGTTTCACAGTTCTGACAGAAATAAATGAACAACAGCAATGAATCCTCCTCCAAATGTTACCCACGGGAACCAGAAAAGCATGAATAACACACTGTGTGCTGAAAGAGCAGGTGTGTGAATTTGTATGTTGAAGCCTGACCTTTCCGTCGGGGCACATTGCTCTGTAATATCTCCCTGTGGCACCTCACAGGCTTGTGTCAGGGTCACCGGCAACGAGAAGACTGCATTTAACCCTCCTCATACGTGTAAATCTATTACTTAACCTCTTTCCTTTTTGACCTCTAAGGACGGTGACCCGTGTGATCACATGTGACTGGCTTTGAAATTGAAAACTGTGGAAGAAATTCATAAAATTGCTGTTGAAACTTGTAAAAACTACATTTTTAGGGTGCGATGGCAGACCTGAAAGTGGTGGGAAACCCTCAGGCAGCTGACCATTTGTGTGACTATGAGGACGACTCTGATGCTGTGAGTTATGTTTTTTTAAAACATTCCAATCAAAACATGCGAAGGCTTTTGTGAAACATTGTTGTCTGTTCCATCTTTCAGGCTTCTGGTGATTATGGGAGTGGTGAGGGGGACAGAGTGAAGGTCTGTTTGATTTTTCTAACTTCCAAACCTTTTCACTATGATGGCTGGTATGAACATGTCTGAGCAAGTAGCAAAATAACTGTACTTTCCTATTTCAGTATCAGTATTAGAATACTTTCTTCTTATTATTATTGTTATGCCTTTGCCACAGATACATTATGTTTTCGGATTGTCCATTTGTCCATCAGTCCATTATAATTCTTGTCAACACTACAGGAGCTGACATGTTTGCTGGATCTTCACCAAACTTTGTGTGTTTAATACTTATGATAAGTAGAAAATCAACCAAAGGGCAAGGTCACACAAGGCGGAGGCATCCTGGCCTAGTGCTAGGCACTTCATTAATACCAGTAATCAAATTGCTTTATTTACAGATTCTCAATTAAATATACATGTGAAACATAGAACATAAGAAGATAAAAATGTAAACCCTATATGTAACAAAATAAGGTGCTCCACTGAAGGTGCAAAATCCTCCAAAGTTAAACAAAATTATTTACAGGATATGGCAAGTGAAATCTGTCCAGGTGCCATGGGGAGGAGTTGTAAAGTTTGATGGCCACAGGTGGGAATTATTTCCTGTGGGTCCGTCCATCCATAAATGCAGGTTAAAGCTCTGTCAATGCAAAGAAGAATTAAATTCAATTCAGTTTTATTTATATAGCACATCAAACAGACATCACAACAAATATTGCTTCAAGGCACTTTTTACTCTAAGGTAAAGACCCTACAGTATTAAAGAGAGAACCCCAACAATCGGATGGTCCCCTATGAGCAGGCACTTGGCAACAGTGGGAAAGAAGAACACCCTTTTAACAGGAAGAGACCTCAGGCAGAACCAGGTTCAGGGAGGGACAGCCATCTGCTTTGAACGGTTGGGGGGTGAGGGGAAAGAAAAGAGAGAAGGGAGAGCAAAGAGAGACACAGACTACGGGAGAGCAAATAAATACATGGGGCGTGAAAAGAGGTGGGTGAAGAAGAAATGCCCAGCACATCATAAGAAGCCCCCCAGCAGCCTAAACCTATTGCCTATAGGCCTGTTGTGTCTGTCAAACTGGGAGCTGGTTTCACAGGAGAGGGGCCTGATAGCTGAAGGCTCTGCCTCCCATTCTACTTTTAAAAGACTTTAGGAACCACAAGTAGATCTGCATTCTGAGAGCGAAGTGCTCTAATGGGAAAATATGGTACAATGAGGTCTTTAAGATAGGATGGGGCCTGCTTGTTCAAGACTTTATAAGTGAGTAGAAGCCAAATATGATATGTGGACTTTCAGCATTTGATATGTTTTCTATGTTCTGTTGTGGATAAAATATCTGTTCATAAGATTTACAAATCATTACATTGTATTTTTATTTATAGTTTACGTAATACCAAAACCGGAATTGGGGTTGTATGCTTGAGCTTCATTTTCTCATCTGTGGAGCATTAAAGACAATTACATTTGAAGATGGACAAATTCCTGCATAGGTTTAATTAACACAGACTCATCTTCAGTCTATAAAACTTAAACTTAACTGGGCACGCCATTAAGAACTCATTCCTGTTTACAGTGGCAGCCTGGGAAAATGCAAAACTTCTAGAGGAACTAGGGGTGGGACTAAAAAGAAGCGTGAAAAGTTAAATAGCAACACATATTCAAAGCATGCCAAAACATCCACTGGTGCAATGCTGCCACCTGGTGGTGAAGTCTTAGTTAAACTTTGCAGGTGGGGATACAAAAAGTACTTTTAACTGGGTCATTATAGCAGCATAATTAAAATACATGGCATGATGTAATTAAGTCTGGATCCTTTTTGGTGATAAAGTGAGTCACGTAGTTAAGGTGTAAATTTCCAGATGTTTTAAACTGCCTGCCTGTCCTGTGTCCTCCACAGACCACCCCTCCTACCTTCCGTCCAGTGCCTGAACCCCCACTGATTTCCACAAATGGAAACAGAGTTGCACAAACAGGTAAGAAAAAAGTGGATTTATTTATGACAACGGATGTCTTCCAAGACGCCCTGCGTGTAACTACACTGTGGAAATGTGTAATGGGAGTTTTTAATCACACAGCAGCCTCTGCCAAAGAAACAGCTTGTAGACTCTGTGCTTTTAGTCAGAAATATGTGCAAATAAGGTGCCTGTCTGGACCTGAAAGTGTGCAGAGATTTGCCACCAGGTTTCAGCATCCAAGTGTTACTAGAAGCTCTTTAGTACCCTCATGTGGAGAGGTCAAGAAGTACATCTTTTTCTGAATGAGTGGCTCACAGTGTAATGAAACACCTTTGGCTTTTAAATCTCCTTCACAGACCCGCATCAACACATTATGGCTTTAAAAAACATGCTCTCCTTCCATCATTCCATAAAAACTCTGGCAGATTTTAACACTTACAGGTCTCAAGTTCACCAAGCAGCAGGTAAAGGTGTGTTTGTGTTGACTTTAGATGGCAGGTATCAGCTGTCTGTGGACTACAGCAGGCAGGACTACAGCAGGTCTGGATTACCAGCCCCAAGAGGTGGGTCGCAGGGGGTAAAAGGTCCTTACAACGCCTGGTGGTGCAGCAGATTATGATCAGGATTATGTCCTAATTCTTCTGTGACCTTCCTATCACAGTACGAAAAGCGTGCTCTGGCTGTGGCTGCTCATATATGGCTGAGCATATTGTTGGAGGGTTAGTGAGCCCTACATCAACACCCTGTCAGCAGGCTTCAGTGCCATGATGCCCAGTTTTGTTTTTGTCCCCAGCAGAGCAAAACTGGATTTCTGGATTGTGCTCTTGTTTGGAAGCATGCACAGCTATGCAGTAATGTCTGACTTTAATTCAGTTTCTTTTCATGCACTGAACAACTTTGTTTAATCAGTTTGACTTTGCAACAAAAATGTAGCACATAATATCACAGGAAAGGAGAAATGGGGCCTTAAAGCCATAATCTTTATTATTAAAATATCTCTCACAATATGTGACAATAATAATTTAAGTTTAATGCTAAATCAAGTTTTGACAAAAATGCTGGTTTAAAAAATTATCATGGGTAACACTTATGGAGGACCAAAACTGCCAAAATCATTAAAGAAATGAGTGGATTAATAAATGACTCAGTAAAAGCCAAGTAACAGTTAATATACAATGTTAAATTAAAAATAAAGTAAATTAATATTTCCAGTTTAATTATCTTTATTATTTGTATCATTTCCTCCATTTATTTACACTCCCTTGTCCTGTTTTTATTTATTCATTTATTTTTACTTATTTTAATTTTTCTATTTTTACTTTATTTACATTGGGTATCATGCTGGATAGTAGTTTCTCCATTTATTTACTTTTTTGTTTGTGCTTTATTTATTCACTATTTTTATATTTTATAAATTATATATTTTTTAACATAATTGTATTTTTCAGTTTTTACTTTATTGGGTATCATATTGGGTATTATTTATTCCATGTATCCACTTTCCTTTTTCTATTTCACAATTCTGTACACTATGTATCTTATTAGGTATTATGCCTTGTGAATCTCATTTGAATCTGACCATCACTGACTTTAAAAACAACACATTACTCAAAAATTACAGCTTTAACAGGGATCAAGCTGTCAGGGATCAAGTTATGCTAATGTAACTGATTTTACATTTCTTTATTTGTAACCAAATACTAATCTGCACATCCACAGTGTGTAAATAAATCAGAAGTTCACAAACTTAAATACTGAGTCACTTATGATAATTTCCTTCGTTTATAAGGATAGAAATCTATAACTCACTGAGCTTGATGGAGTTAAAAAAAGAAGAATTGCTGTGAGTAGTGCAATGGTGCCCTCTACAGCAGTGGTTCTCAAATGGGGGCACATACCCCTGGGGGTACTTGAAGGCACTCTAGGGGGTACGCGAGATTTTTTAAAAATAATAAATACATTTTTTTTTAAATTAAAATCAGTTCAAAAATCCTTTAAAATAGTTATGTAATAAACATTCACATTGTTCAAAAGTTCCATGGTATTGTTTTTTTTCTACAGGGAGAAATTAGCCCAAAGTGTCACGAAGCCAGAACATGTTAAAAAGTAAGAGCAAAGAGCTCACTTCAGTGAAACAGTGTTCTTCAGTGGTGACAGTTTTTAACTTTAAGATGTCAGTCCAATTTTTGATCCTGATCAGAATCAGAATATTTTATTAATCCCAGGGGTTAAATTATATTGTGTTACAGCAGCTCATTTAGATATAAATAAAAATAATTTTGAAAGGCAGAAAATAAAGATTAAAACAAATAAACATGTCTGTATAAATTGCAGTATGTAACATAAATAACTCCAAAGTAAACAATATGTAATATGAAACTAGTTCAGATGTCACAAGGAGGAATTATAGAGTGTGATGTCACAGGTAGGAATGATTTCCTGTGGCGTTCTGTGGAGCATCGTGGTGGAATGAATGTGCTCCTGCGTCTGTTCGGCACGTCACGGGGAGGATGTGAAGGATTGTCCAACATTGTCTCTAACTTGGACAGCATCCTCCTAATAACTGTATTAAGATTTCCCTTTTGCAAACACTTTCTATGCATGATTATGTTTATGATTCTTTGTGAAAAAATGAAAAAATTTATAATTATTTCACAAATTCAGTTTGAAAAAATGTCTTTATTGTAATCCCAAAAGAGGGCATTTTAAGTTGATAATTATTTTTATGTGCACAAATCTCTATTCACAAATTAAATATTTCGTCGTTAACACATTTTCAGTTATGTTTTTATATATTTTTACCTTCAAATAGTTAAAACCAGACCACCATAGATGAGCAATGTCTTGCACTGATGCTACGGTGCTGTGTTTTACGTCTTTTTTTTTCTACCAAAAATGCTTTTCTTTGGTTAGGGGGCACTTGGCTGAAAAAATATTTCACAGGGGGTACGTCACTGAAAACAGTTTGAGACCCACTGCTCTGCAGGATCGATTTCTGAAGCGCTTTCAATATGCAAACCGTGCCTTTCACCTCCTGTATTGAGAGAACCAATAAAGGAAGTGAAAGCCACTTTCTATCCAAACAAACCGCTTTTTTTGCTTTTGCTTTGGGTATCCTTCTGTACTTTCAGATTGTTTCATTGCATTTTCACATTTTGATTGCTTTGCTTCGTGGTGAAGGAATCATCGCTAGATAAATGTGCCTTGATTTCATGCAAAGCTGGAGTAAAAATGCTGCTTGATAATTACAGACAATTGCCTACACATATAATATAAAAAGTTAATTTTAAGTGGTAGGGGGTTCTTTTATATTTACACATATTAGTTTTCAAAAACTGTTAATATAGTGTGTATTTACTTGTAGAGCTAATTATTATTCTGCTGCATAGCCAAGATATTTCTAACTTGTTAAATTACTTCAGGTCCTGGCGGTGCTAAAGGTGAGAAAGGAGAAAGAGGAGAGACAGGCCCAAAGGGAGACCAAGGCCCCGCAGGACCAAAGGGAGATTCAGGTTTTAGCTCTGGTTTCTCCTCACAGGACAGAGTCCAGGGCCAGAAGGTAAAATGTCAATGTCTCTGTAAGGGCATTGTGTTTCCAGCTACCAACCACAGATGATCAACACATGACTGATACAGTAATCTGTTTCTTTCTGTTTTTTTTAATAGGGAGAAAAGGGTGAAAGGGTATGTAAAACTGTTTTGTTTGGTTCATTTTTACAAAGCTGCAACAAAACCATGCATAAATATTTGGCCAGTCACTTGTTTTTTTAAATCCTTTTTGTCCTTTTACTTTTGAACATGTGAAGTTTGGGCTCAGGATATTAAGAGCTACACCTCCAAAATACCCAATTTATAGATGAAATTTGACATTATAGTGCAGTTTCCATTGGTTTATATAAAGTTAATCTGTTAGTATTTTCTTTATTCTCTGTCATATAAAGACTGTAACAACGGGGGATGCTCATATGCAGCTAAAGGTTTAGATAATGAGGTCATCATATGTAAAAAAATAATCCTTCTAGTCCTTAAGGTCAAGATTTAGACTCCTCTTTCTGACTCTTTTTTTAACTCTTGGCTCTGTATGATGTCATAGAGAAGGGATATCCTTATATGGTCCTCTCAGGCACAAAGCTCATGCTGTGAGTACTGAAACTCCATCCACCTACTATTCAAAGCTTCTGTTTACGAGTGGCAGCCAATCAGAAAAAACTGGCTTAAAAGAGAGATTAATACCAGAGCACTGGGTGCTGCCCCTAAGCAGGCTCCCAGAAGTTGTCCAATCAGAAAAAGTGAGCTTTTAGAGAGGACAGTGTTTTAGGGAGTGGAGCTAAACGCTTGTTTCTGACAGAGGATGAACTGAGGGCCCACACCACAGCCCAGTATAAGGTAAATAAGGATTATTTTGTACTGTGAATAATGCAAAGTGGCTCTATTAGAGTCCAGTGTGAAGCTAGAAATGAACAGAATAGTTCAAAATCAAATGAACCAAAGCACAAAAACAACAATTTTAATTGTTCAAATTCCAATAAGCCAGGAGCAAAATTTATGATACAGATCAAAAGTGAAATTTTATTCTTGATGTTGGGAATAATAGCAGAACACGTGCTTAACTTTACAATGTGTTTTTTCTACTGTGTCTCCACTGAAGAAAATATTTTGATGATGTTATTATACTGATAAATCATAGGACTCTGATATGCATTATATAGATTCACCAATAATCTACAGTATTAATTTTAGCTTTATGGGCAGATTGTTTCCCTTTGACAAATATAAAAATGCTCTGAAGGTACAGGATGTTGGAACTGTTCATGTTTAGGTTTGCTCAAGTGTGTATTTATACATTTAGACCATTTATTTGTTTCATTTAGCTGATTATTCTGACTTTTTTTGCAAGCTTTCCGGCCAGTATCAGCAGTCTTATTGGGGCATTAACTGTGAGGTGGGATTCTAAACAGTATAGAACCAAACGTTTAATATTCCCCTATACCAGGGTGACCCTGGCAAAGGATACACCGGCAACAAAGGAGAACGTGGGCCTCAGGGACCTCCTGGGCCCCCTGGTCCTCCAGGTCCTGCGGCTGAGGTGGTCCGACTTGGGGATGGCTCGACTGTGCAGCAGGTGGCTGGACCCCCTGGACCACCAGGACCGCCAGGGTTGGATGGGCCTGCAGGACCTCCAGGAGCTGATGGAGAGCCTGTGAGTACAACGAGGTTTAGAAGAATCCTTTGACATATTTGGGGGTTCATGTTGCTCAGAGGTTGTTCATTAATCTTTCAGGGTGATCCAGGAGAGGATGGAAGAGCTGTGAGTTTGTTTAACTTTTCATCAAAAGGGGAACGATTCATGATCTCTTTTAGATGGATTGACTGAAAAATTCTCAAAGTAATCTAATTTTTCTGGTTCTGTTTCCAGGGTCCTGCTGGGCCGCCGGGTATTCCAGGAATTCCAGGAAGTCATGGTGCCAAAGGCGAAAAGGTACCATATTTAAGTCAACTGTTTGAATAAGACAAAAAGCTTTATTTAGTGTGATCATTTGTGGCCTCTAAATCTTCCCAGGGTGAACGTGGAGAGGGTCAGCCTGGACCCAGAGGCCCTCCAGGTCCACCAGGACCTCCTGGACCTGGCACTGGTGATCGTCCAGTAAGTCCAGGCTCCAAACACTTTTTTTCATTTGCTACACAATTTTCAGACGTTTCACTCTATTTTATGCTTCTTCTTGCAGACATTTGTTGACATGGAGGGATCTGGATTCCCAGACCTGGATAAAATCCGTGTATGTTTGTATTCAATAAATAAAAAGGTGAGTACTTAATTGAAGTGGAAATATAATCACTTTGGGATTTGTTCTCCAGGGTCCCCGTGGTCCACCAGGTCCTCCCGGTCCTCCTGGCCCTCCTGGGACGCCTGGTACTTCAGTGGCACTGTCAGGTGATAGTCAAATAGCCTTTGGACCTCCTGGACCTCCTGGACAAGATGGTGCCCCTGGTTTGCCAGTGAGTATTTTGCAGACTTCAACAGCATATTGGTATTTTAATTAACAGAAAATGTATTTGATTAATTAGAATTTTTAAGGAAAAATTATGCAAAACTCAAGTTTTTCAAACCCCTTAAATGTGCTGAGGGGGATACATTTTGATGTATTCCCCCCTCAATCAAATCAGAAATGTACTTTCAGTTTCAGTGCTAGAGATCCAGTAGGGACGACACTGTGCAAGTAGGGATGATTCAGATCCTGTGCTATTCCAACTTTTCTTTATCCAACAAAGCACCACGTTTTAAATGACATGCATTCAGAGTGGCTGATTCAACTACGAATATTAGCATATATTCATTTAACAAATGTACAATATTTTTGTAAACACTGTGATTAGACGTTTAAGTTCTGAATTTGTACATTTGAAGTTCATAATTATTCTATAAATGTTACAATGAGAGCAGGAATAGATAATATATACATTTTAACAGGCTTAAGAGTATTTAGGGCCACTGCGGTCCCTGAATGATTTTCATGAAGAGACAAAAAAGCCCCATCAGAAGTAGCTGCAAGGTGGTGAAAATAAAAAAAATACTGATTGTGTTTTGTTTTCGCTGCTTTAGGGACCCCCTGGTCCTTCTGGTCCACCTGGTCCACCTGGATCCAGAGGAGAAAAGGTAAAAAGAGACTCGGAGTCTAAAAAGAGACTCGGAGTCTAAGTTACTGCTGTTTTAGCCAATCTGTGCTGTTGTACACCATCACAACAGTGCTTTGAGCCAAATGCACAGAATAGAATGCTGTCATGCAACAAAAGACGATGGTGACATGTCTTCAAAAAACAAGCGGCAAAATTTCTTTTAAATCTAAATGAGAGGTTAATTAGATTTGCAGGTATTTAATCACAGACCATGATATTTTAATGAGGCATCGCAGTTATTACAATTCACTCTGAAAGTGTGGACCAAATTTAATGATTTAATAGATATTTTTTAAGTATTTAATCACTGGTATGGCTACAAATCATGTTTCATTTTGTCTTAAATTTTCTTCCTCCAGGGTGACAGTGGTGACCTCGGTCTCCCAGGACCAGCTGGAGAAAAGGTGAATTAAATCTCAGTTTCTGTCCTTAAAACTCTTTGCTTTAAAAGAATACATGTGTGCAGTAAAGATTCTGTCACTGAACTAATGCTAAAAGCAATGTATTTGTGGTGATCCAGACATGTTTTCTTCACATTCTTTGTTGCTTTCCTCTAGCAAGACACACAAGGCTCCAGCTTTTTCACTGACTTGTCCTCTACGGGCTGGGTCTCTGCTCTAGTGATTTACTTTCCTTTCATCAGGTTTTCAACGTTTTTCTTTCTTCCCATTTAACGCAATTTCTCAAAACAATGTAACTGTGAAAAGTTCCTGTCACCTAAACACATTCTACAATCTGCATTTCCATAAAAGTACATTTCCTCCCTAGTTTGAAGGGAAGCTGTTATGCTTTTTCTTTTCTTGCTTTTCTTGCTTTTTCTGTACATTATATAAGTATACAAAATTTGGTGTCATATTAAATGACACCACATTTTTCATAATAAGTTATTAAAAAAAACCCTACTTGCAGGATTTACTTTTAAATGTTTGACATCAAATGTTTTCTTTATACATTTACCTGCTTCAGTCACAACATGCCTGTGAAGTACAGGCAGTATGCCTCACAAGCACTGGGTGCTGCCCCTCAGCAGGCTTCCAGAAGCTGACCAATCAAAGAAAAGTGGGCTTTTAGGGAGGGGGGCCTTAAAGAGACACGTACTAAAACAGCTTATTTCATACAGACCTGAAGGGCTACATAAATGGCCAATATAAGAGAGATACCATTTTTTAATCAGTGAATTATGCAAAGTAACTCTGCTGGAATCTAATAATAAAAATAAGCACATTTAAATGAGCAAAATAAGTCACTTTTGATTGTTGAGCTGCTTATGTTTACTTTTCAAGAAGTGTCTCTTCTAACTTTATATAACTTTAAATAACTGCATTTCTTTGGCTTGAGCATTAACTCTGCACATATGTCTGACATTTCATATTTTGCTGCATTATCCAGTTACCCTGCATTTTCACATTATATGGTAATGATGGAAATTTAAGGTGCTAACTCCAGAGTTTTCCAAAAAATACCAAAAGCATCAATATTTTCCCCTCCCTGCTCAGGGTTCTCAGGGTGAACGAGGACAGACGGGTACACAAGGACAGACTGGTCTGGCAGGGCTTCCAGGTCCAATGGGACCAGTGGGACCAGCGGGCCCCCCTGGACCACCAGGACCCCCGTATCAAATTGGTTATGTGAGTGCACATTTAAACTGGTAGTTTTTTTACAGCCAGGTGAAAGCAATGCCACCAAATAAACACTGCGCGCAGAGTGTCGTGAAAATACAGCCTTGCAGTCATCTTCCAGGATTGAAATAAAAAGGAAAAAATAGCCAAAACATGCAACCAACAAGGAATTTCTGGGGGTGGGGGTCTATGAAGACAAAGCCTCACAGCAATTTGAGTAACAAATACATGTTTATCATGCTCTTGGAATCATGACAAAAAGGCTCAAAATCCTTGAATATGCAGCTTTTTGGTGATTTTTGATGATTAGTCAAAGGGGGAAACTACAGAAAGGGGCAGCAAAGTGCTCTGAAATGAAACAATGTATGAATTTGTCTTTATTGTGTTTGCTGTTTTGGAGATAACAGTTGGCTGAATGGGTGAGAAGTTTGCAAAAACCACCTTTTTCATTTCAAATTATCTCAATACAGAATGACCAAGATGGTCGTGAGGTAATCAATAACGTGCCTGGACTCAGAGGCCTTCCTGGACCACAGGTAACCAGTTACAGATGTTGGACATTCCTATTACTTTGGTGGATGTTCTGCACATGCCCTGTCTCATGCTTTTCTGTGTCATATTTTTTCCAGGGCCCACCTGGTATTGCGGGTCTTCCTGTAAGTATGTCAGTGAGACTGTATGGATTGTATGCAGTGTTGCGGGAAAAAAATGTAGTACACCCAATTATTCATTAGCTTGTAAAGCCACCTTTAGCAGTAATTACTTGAAGGAATAATTTTCTGTATGACTTAATCAATCTCTTTCGTCACTGTGGATTAGATTTGGCCCACTCTTCTTTACAGTGTTGCTTCTGTTCACTGAAGTCTGCTATTTAAGGTGTGGTCTTTGGGTCATTGCAACACCTGAATTCCTTACTTTTTAAGACATTCTCTTGTAGATTTCCTGCTGTGCTTGGAATGATTGTCCCATTGCATGATCCAATTTGGGCCAAGCTGTAAATGTTAGTCAGAAAACAGAAAAAAACTTTATTGCCAAGTAGAGTTAAGAACACTTTACAGTACTAGGAATTTGTTTTGGTGTTGGGTGCAAATACAGTGTTGAAAAGTATAAAATTAAAAATTAAATATACAAAAGAATAAGTACTATAGTGCCTAAGGCTATAGTGTGAACTGAACACTACTATACACTATATACACAAAGATTAAATACTTACACTAGAAACAGATGGCCTCACATTTGGTTCTAGAATTCTTTGGCATACAGAGGAGTTCATGGCCAACTGCAAGGTGCCCAGGTCTTGTGGTTGCAAAAAAAAGCCCAAATTATCACTTGTCCACCACCGTGCTTGACAGTTGGTATGAGGTGTGCTGATATGCTGTGCTTGGTTTTCACTAAGCGTGATGCTGTGCATTATGGCCAAATATCTTCCCTTTGATTTCAGATATACAAAGGACATTGTTCCAGAAGTCTTGGGATTTGTTCAGATGCAGCTTTGCAAACCTAAGTCATGCTGCTATGTTCTTATTAGAGAAACGATGCTTTCTCCTGGCAACTCTGCTCATTCATGCTCAATTCTTTTTCTAATTGTATTGTCATGAACTTTAACATTATCCTTTTTAATTGAGGCCTTATAGAATTTGAGATGTTGCTCTTTTTTGCAACTTCTCTGACCATTGCAAAGTCTGACCTTGGGGTGAATTTGCTGGTACGTCTGCTCCTGAGAAAACTGTAGCATTGTGTTAACAAACATCTGAAAGCTCCTGACCAGCAAATGTGTACTTATGTTTTCATAGTGCCGCATAGAGTTCAGGACAATATGCTCATGACCTTTAATGTTAGCAGCTATTGCAGCAGAGTTTAAGTCCATCTTTTAATAAACTTTGACATACTTCACCCATTTTAAGATTCCATACAGTATATTGCCAGCAACATCAGTTCAAGACAGAAATAAACCCAGCTTTCTATATATTCATTTTGTCATTTGTTTAGCATTAATTACCTCTTTTCTCAAACTAAACTATAAATTTGACTTATAATGTTGTCACACAGAGAATTAATCATCATATCATATACCTTACGCAGATTATGCTATTGCATAAATATTTATTTGTCACAATTCAAGAAGCTTTTCAGCCTTATTTTAACCTCTCACAAGCTATTAGTTAGTTAAAAATTATACAAACCCAATTCCAAAAAGGTTGGGACACTGTGTAATATATAAGTAAAAAGAGTGATTTGTAAAACTCTTAAACCTATATTTAATTCATAAAAGAAAACATATTAAACATTGATATTTTACTATTTCTTGAAAAATACTAGCTCATCTTCAATTTGATGGCAGCAGCATGTCTCAGAAAGGTTGGGACAGGGCAACTGAAGGCTGGAAACAAGTAATACTAAAAAGAAACAGCTGGAGGAACAGGATTCTGTCATAGAAATCACTGCCTGGGTTCAGGAACACTTCCAGAAATCATTGTCTGTGAACACAGTTGGCTGTGCCATCCACAAATACAGGTTAAAGCTCTGTCATGCAAAGAATAAGCCATATGTGCACATGATCGATAGATGTCACCATCTTCTTTGGGCCAAAGCTCATTTAAAATGGACTGAAGAAGGTTCTGTCTATTCTGTGGTTGGACAAATCAACACATGACATTTTTGGAAATCATGGACACTGTTTATACTAGACTAAAGAGGAGAGGGACCATCCAACTTGTTATCAGTGTTACGAGAGTGTGCCATGGTGCGGTGTGGACCCAATATGCAGTACCGCAGGAGACAGGAGGATAAACTCAAAAAGGGCTTTATTAGCCAATACACAGCCAATACACAGTCCAAGGTTTTCCTGGAGTTGTGGAAACCTCCAGGTAGAATCTGAGAAACAGCCCAGGTGGAAACCAGGGAGAGATCCAAGGGGGACCGAAACACATATGAGGAAACAGCCAGTGACGAAACCGTATGACCGGACAAGGGAGAGATGAGGAGACAGAACTTAAATAGACAGAGACAACCAATGAGAGGGCGACAGGTGGAAGGGAAACACAGCTGACACAATTAGGAAGGGAAGTGCAGCGGGGACCAGACAGACTACCAAAATAAGGCACAGACCTGAAGCAGACAGAGACAGAGACCCCTAGGGAAAGAAAAGGCAGGGGACCAGAGAAAGGAAAGGGAGTAATGAGCTCCAGAAAAGGAGTCAAAAAGATGAACCATGACAATCAGCACTTTGCTCAAAAGCCTGTATCTCCGATGGTATGTGCATTAGTGTTTGTGGTACTGGCAACTTGCACATCTGGAAAGGCACCATTAATGCGGAAAGATATATACAGGTTTTAGAGCAACATATAGGGGAGGCCTTACATATTTCAGCAAAACAATGCTAAAGCACATACTACAGCTATTACAACAGCATGGCTTCATGCTAGAAGAGTCTGGGTGCTGGACTGGCCTGCCTGCTGTCCAGACCTTTCACCAACTGAAAATATTTGGTGCACAATGAAACACAAAATACGACAAAGACCCTGGACTATTGAGCAACTGGAATCCCATATCAGACAAGAATGGGACAACATTCCTCTCCCAAAGGTCCAGCAGCTGGTCTCCTCAGTTCCCAGATGTTTATGGACTGTTGCTGAAAGAAGAGAGGATGTTTTTTGTTGTTGTTGAATTAACAGTAAAAATTGGTGTGGGTTGTAAATGAAGCAATATCAAATTAAAGGCATTAGCATTTAATTATGCAGACCTTCTATATCTTATCTGCAGAAATGTACTGGTCTTTATTAAAAATTACTTATGATATTGTGAAACATTTTACATTTGTAAATACATCATTTCAAAACTCTGCACAGTTTTGAAAATATACTAAACTTCTCATATAGAGTCTGTTTACAAGTACGGATGGTTTTTTTGTCTACCATTAATCAGAGTGGAATTTATCAGTCAGACATCATAAGGACATTGAGTGAAAGTATATTAGTATAAGTTAAAAAGTTTTTGAAGTCTGTTTGGTGTTCAGTGAATTTATGTTACATATTCATGAAGAGTATTTTGCATTATTTTTTTAAGGGTAAGCCAGGTTTACCAGGCATCCCTGGAATTAAAGGAGCGGAAGGACCACGAGGATCTCCCGGGGTCACGGGCTTGTATGGACCCCCTGGACCAACAGTACGGATGCTGTTCAGTTATTCCTTAAGTGTGCTGTATAGTTCTTTAATTTTAATGTTTAGCACTGCTGGGCATGCCGGTCTTCATGGCACTTCTGATCATTTTTAGGGTCCAAAGGGAGACAGAGGGGAGAAAGGCGAGATGGTGAGTTACATGCAACATGCAAAAAAGTCTGTCGGTGTATTTTCATATTTTTAATGCACTGAAAACTCATCCAGTGTTTTGTTGAGGCAGTATTTATTCAGAAAGATTTTTGCATATCATACATATAATATCAAAAAAAGATGTACAGTACATCAGTAACATAAGTAGTTAAAAGATAACCTGTGTTTGAAGTGTGTGTAAATTTATGTGCAAAACCTTATATTCCTTATACAACTAACATTTTAGTACATACTTGATTTTCAGTATTGTCTTTTATTACTGCAGCTTATGAAAATATCTCACCTTAAGTATCATTTAGTAGCTGTTGTGGAGCTTTCAGTCTTATAATATGATCCTCATCAGCTGACAGTAATTTGCTCATTTTAAGGCCCAAACAGAATCTGCAGATTTTTTTTCATAGTTTTTCTGAGGTGAACTCCAGGGAAGAAATCTGTGGAATTCTGCAGAGTTTTTTTGCTTGTTACATTATCAACAATTAGTAAAAAAAATGTTAGCATCATTTCCTGACCAAATATGTTGATTTATTTAAAACAATAAATTTTCTCAATTCAATTCAGCTCAATTCAGTTTTATTTATATAGTGCCAATTCCCAACGATCCCCTATGAGCAAGCACTCGGTGACTGTGGAAAGGAAGAATTCCCTTTTAACAGGAAGAGACCTCCGGCAGAACCAGGCTCAGGGAGGGGCAGCCATCTGCCTTGACCAGTTGAGTGAGGGGAGAGAGAAGAGAGAAAGGAGAACAAAAAGAGACACAGACTATGGGAGAGAGAAGACAACATTTAATGACAAGCTCAAGAGTGTGATTGAATGACGAGTTGGTTCATTTACATTTTGTGAGAAGCCAGTTGAGTCTAATAATGAATGAAATGCAGTGTTGAGGCTGTCATTTTCAACATCTACATGAATGTTGAAATCACCTACTATAATTATTTTATCTGAACTGAGCACTAAATTGGATAAAAAGTCAGAGAATTCATACAAAATCTCCAAATAAGGGACAGGCGGCCGATAGACAACAACGAATAAAACTTGCGTTTGCGTTTTCCAATCAGGGTGATCAAGGTCAAGAGTAAGGCTTTCAAATGAATTATAACTGTGTAGGTATTTGGTTGATCAGTAAACTAGAGTTAAAGATTGCTGCCACTCCTCCTCCTCGGCCTGTGCTTCTGGATTTAGGATTCTGACAGTTTGTATGACTTGGGGGGGGTTGATTAATTTAAACTGACGTATCCTTCCTGCTGTAACCGGGTTTCAATCAGTGTGTTGATCAATTATTAAATGACTCAGTAACAGGGACTTAGAAGAGAGAGACCTAATATTCAGTAGTCCACATTTAATTGTTTTACTCCTTGGTGCCGTTGGAATGGTTATATTATTCTTTCTTTGTGAATTTTTAAGGTCAACTCGTTTTTTACTAATTTTCGATGGAGTTATTTTAGGTGGTCTGGGAGCAGACACAGCCTCTATAGGGATGGGGTTTTGGGGGGTGACAACATTACAACAGGCTGAACTAAACATCAGTTTACTCAAGCTTTTGAGCTGAACACCTTTAATTTCATTGTGAAGTTTTCTAAACATTCCAAGTATGAACAATGCATTTTTTGCAAATACAGCTAACAAATCATAAGTATGTATTGCACCTGCAATGCAAGGCTAAATGTGGAGTAGATAGATCAGGTATTAGTTTATAAAAACAAAGAATTTGTCACCTTTTAAGAATAACCTTGTCAATGCAAATGTTACACTGCTCCAGTGTGTCTCAAGCCTCCACAAGTTGGAGCCAGTCTGGAAAGTGGGAAACACAATCTGAAATGTGCTGCTCCAGAAAGTTAGTTGCTTAGTAAATCTGCAAAAAATCCGCTGAGTTTTTGTCAGATCTCTGCATGTGCAAATTTTGTGTGGGTCAGCTCATTATTATAGATTTTTTTGGCATTTTCATTTTTAAGGACTTCGTGCCACGCCCTTGCATCCAACGTCAGTGTCTGACCCCACAAATGCTGTTCTGGATGAATGGGCAAAAACTCCCACAGACACACTCACAAAATCATGTAGAAAGCCTTCCCAGAAGATGGGTGGCTGTTGTAGCTGCAAAGAGGAGACCAACTCCATATTAATGCTTATGGATTTAGAATGGGATGTTTGAAAAAGCTCCTCTAGGTGTAATGTGTAGATGGCCCAATACTTTTGTCCATGTAGAGCATATGCATCAAACACTGTAAACAACTGTAAATTCAATAGAATTTACAGTGTTTAAAATTATAAAAGCCTGGTCTTTACTTAACAAAATTTTGTTCAGTTAAAGTATAGATTTTTATGTTCTTATAAAATGGTCCTTGGCTTTGGTTTTACTTTGACTTATATCAGTGATACCACACTATTGTGATGGTTTTTTATACATGTAAAACCAGTCATCTTCCTTTAAGCGTGAAATATTTTCATGTCTGCAGTTCATGCGAGTATCTTATTTTTCTTAGACCATGTGCATGCTTTAAAACACTTTCAAACCCAGTTTAATTTCAAAATTATTCATTAACCCCAGGGTCTGTATTCCGCTATTGTGTCAACATACAGGCTGTTAATATACTGTACTGTATGTTTACTCATTTCTTGCTGATCATTTGCCCATTTTCAATACAGGGTTTGCCAGGACGAGATGGTGGACCACCTGGACCACCAGGGCCTCCTGGACCTCCAGGGCAGATCATCTACCAGCCAGCAGGAGATGTAAGTCTCTGGTCAAACAGTAATTCTACAGAGGTTGAAAATTTGTGCAATAATGTGTGAAATAAAACTAATCCACATATCGCAGCTTGCTACTTATCACTAAAACTAAATTAAACTTTCTCATTGTGTTACTCATAGTGACTAACAGCCACAGCATGTTTGTTTTTTCACATCCATACTAACGGACCTAACTTTGTCTTGCTGTAGTATAACGACGTTTATTGGAACGAAGCGGGGCTGGTGAGTGGACACAGTGTTTGGCCCCTAATGATCCCATCTTAAACCTCACCACATGAAACTATTTTACAGTTAACAAGTGGAGTGAATATTATACCCCTTTTAAAGTGTCTTTCTTCTTCAGGTTGAACCAGGTAATCTAGGTCGAGCAGGATTTCCAGTAAGTATCTTCACGACTATCAGACAGACAAAAATGCAAGTTATATAAAAGAATGAAAGGAAGTGATTGTATTATGTGTTTTGATTCAGGGGCCAATTGGGCCAAAAGGAGATAAAGGGGATGCTGGTCCTCCAGGATATGCACCTAAGGTAGTGTCGTCTTCTTCTTCTTCTCCTTCTTGCTCATCTCTTTAAGGTTCACCACAGTGGATCATCTGCCTCCAGCTCACCCTATTCCTTGCATCCACTTCCCTCACACCAACCCTCTGCATGTCCTCCTTCATGACATCCATGAACCTTTTCTAAGGTCTTCCTCTTCTCCTCCTGCCGGCAGCTCCATCTTTATCATCCTTTGCCCAACATATCCACTATCCCTCCTCTGAACATGTCCAAACCATTTTAGCCTGTGCTGTCCCTCTGATGTACTCATTTCTAATCCTGTCCACCCTGGTCACTCCCAGTGAAAATCTTCTGCCACCTCTAGTTCTACCTCCTGTCTTTTTGTCGGTGCCACCATCTGACAACCATACATCATAGCAGGCCTCACTGCTGTCTTGTAAATCTTCCCTTTCACTCTCGCTGCTATCCTTCTGTCACAAAGCACCCCTGACACTCGTCTCCACCCGCTCCACCCTCTTCCTCACCTCCTTTGTCCTCGGCTTTGGATGGTTGATCCGAGGTATTTAAACTCATCCACCTTCAATACCTCCTTGCATCTTCACTATTCCACCTGCCTGAGTCTCTTTCACACACATATTCCTTCTTGCTTCCACTGACTTCCATTCCTCGTCTGTCCAGTGCATGCCTCCGCCTCTCCATGCTTTCTTCCACCTGCTCCCTACTCTCACTGCAGACCAGAATATTGTCTGTGCGCATCATAGTCCTCACACACTGCTTTACATATTTTTGTGCTGCACCAGTACTGTATAACTTGGGCAGCACTGCACACTAGAAAGATTTTTCCTAATAATTTTTCCTAATAATGAGCTGCATTTGAATAAAGTACATTTCTTTTTTAACCATGTTTAACTTTAAAGTTGTTATTTTCAGTTTTCAGTATTTTCACAGTAAATTGACACCTAATATCCAAAAAATTATTTCATGTAGTTTCAGGTACAAAGAAAATTATATATTTAAGTACTATTTATACATGCATATCCATAAAAATGCATACATGTATCACATTTCATCTCACAAAATCCTTCAGCTGGTATCATTTAACAGACAAGCGTTTAATATTACACTGTTTATATCTGTTTACTTTTTAGGGTATAGGCTATGTATAGTCTCACAAAATCAGTAACTGCAGCATTATGCTTTAATTATTAATCTATAGAAACAAATATGGTTTAAAAAACTAAAAAAAATCATCATAATTTGGAGAACAATACTATATACAGCCTGTTTTTCCTTTATGTCCTAAATAATTTTTGTAAATACTTGCATTTTGTACAGGGACAGAAAGGAGAACCTGGCATCATCATGGGGCCTGATGGGACACCTCAGTACCTGGGAGGCCTGGCGGGACAGCCGGTAAATGATTTGCACTGTAATAATTGGGATGAAGTACCTATCACAAACTCTGAAATAATTTTAGGTCCGCATCCTTTCCTTTTGTAATGCCTACACACTGTTTGTGTGTCAGGAGGTTAACTTTAATCATCATGTGTTTGTGTCTTAATTTACAGGGCGAGAGAGGAAGTCCTGGCCCAGTGGGACCTCCAGTATGTGGTCCTAATTTAAAAGCTCAGTATTTTGGAGATTATCAAGTTAATTGGAATCAGATTAGCATAAGAAGCTTGTATGTACATTTTTCTCCAGGGTCAAATGGGTCCTCAAGGCTGGAAGGGAGAGATTGGTTTTCCTGGCCGACCGGTGAGTTGGAAAGTGGAACTTAATACATTTTAACAGCAAGCTGTCAGATAGCTGCTGAGGTATTTGACAGAAGTGATAGAATGACCACCTGAGAGGGAAACGTCACCCTCTGTGATGCTATTGTTGCTTCAAATATGGATTTTACTATATGATACTAGAATGTGGTAGTTAGTAAAAATATGAATGGAACTGATCAATTTTGAATGCCAAATTTGTGTTGTGACAGACTTAACAGAGGCTTTTCACAGGGACCTCAGATTAGCAAGGGTTGAGATGGAGGAAATATTGGGACATGAGTTTTAATGTGTGGGAGGCTTGTGCACTATGTGGACAAATGTACTGGGCCATACCACTTAAATATTAAATTCAAGTGTTTCATTCAGTCCCTTTGCCACAGGTGTATAAAATCAAAGCTTCTAGCCCTGCAGTCTGCCTTTACAAACATTTGTGAAAGAATGGGTCATTCTAAAGAGGGCACTGATGATGATTCAGATTCCATGATGGACTTTAAGTGGGACTGTTGCAAAGTGAAAAGTGTTTAAGAGTCACAGTAACCAGGCCACCAAGTGAGAGACCATGTGAAGTTACAGAGCGGGTTCACCAAATGCTGAGGTGTATAGTCTATAAAAGTCGCCAATGCTCTGCTGACTCAGTGATTGCAGAGTTTCAAACCTCCTCTGGTATTAACATCAGCAAAAAACTGGGCACCAGGAGCTTCATTGCATGGGTTTTCTATGGCCCAGCAGCTGTATGCAAGCCTTACATCAGAAGAAATCACTGGCATCAGTGGAAACATGTGGGTTGACCAGTTATACTTCTCTAACTGGCAGTCTGATGGACCAGTCTGGGTTTTGTGAATGCCAGAAGTATTTTACCTGCCTGACTGTACGAGGCCAACTGTAAAGTTTGGTGGAGGTGGGATAATACTATAGGGTTGTTTTTTTGGGAATAATCATGAAGGAAATCTCAATGCATCAGCTTACCAAGACATTTTGGACAATTCTGTGCTTCCAACTTTGTGGGAACAGTTTGAGGAAGGTCCTTCTCTGTTCCAGCATGACTGTGCCCAAGTGCACAAAGCAAGGTCCATAAAGGCATGGTTGTATGAGTTTGTTGCAGAAGAACTTGACTGGCCTGCACAGAGCCCTGACCTCATCCCTGTCCAACCCCTTTTGGATGAACTAGAACAAAGACTGTAAACCAGGCCCTCTTATCTAGCATTAGTGTCTGACCTCACAAATGCTCTTCTGGAAGAACGTGCAGACACACTTCAAAATCTTGTAGAAAGCCTTCCCACAAGAGTGGAAGCTGTTATAACTGCGAAGGTGAGACCAATTCCATATTAATGTCTATGGTTTTAGAATGGAATGTCATAAAAGCTCCTCTAGATGAACCAATACTTTTGTCCATAAAGTACATGTTTGGAGTATTTATTTATAAAAACTGTAAAATAACACACCAAAAACTGTAAATTTGCCTTGTGGCAGGGTAACTGTGATATTCTGCATACTGTTCCTTGTTTCAGGGTCGACCAGGATTAAATGGTGCCAAAGGAGAGAAGGGAGAGTCAGGCAGTGGATCTGGTTATGGTTACCCTGTAAGTTTAAGAGCTGGGCTTTGGCTGGTCATCGGAACCTGAGTTCAGCCCCATTTGTGTTTATTTAACCAACGATTTTTAGCAAGCAATCTCTGCCTGAACTTCTGCAGAATCAATGATGAATATTTGTTGTGTCACAGGGACCCCCAGGTCCACCAGGGCCCCCTGGACCCCCTGGACCTTCTGTTCCAATCGACAGAATCGGAGTGAGTCAAGACATGAGATTTTTCAGTAGTTATATACATACTGATTTCTCTTTTGCCTGTCCATTAATCTTAAAATAAACAATAAATATTAATAAATGATTCTTTACTTTTTATTTCAGGGATATGATTACTCCAGGTATTACGCTGGTGAGTTCACTTCAAATTCAACTACCATGAGTGAAAGAAAAGTTTAAAGGGGTAGTCCAGGATTTTAAGAAATACACCTTAATATAAATCTTATGCACATACTCTACTGGTCAAAAGTTTTAGAACACCCAAATTTTCCACTTTTTACTAAATTCAAGCAGCTCAAGTCTAATGAATAGCTTGAAATGGCACAAAGGTAAGTGATGAACTGCCAGAAGTTAAAAAAGAGTAAGGTTACCTAAATCTGAAAAATAATGTACATTTCAGAATTATACAAAAAGGCCTTTTTCAGGGAACAAGCAATAGGTTAACAACTTAAAGCTATTCTGCAGCAGTAGAGGTAGAGCAAGCCTTGAACCCAGGATAACAAGGAACAGACACAGTACAAAGATTATAAATACAAGGACTCAAGGGAAACATGAACCAACACACCAGGACTAAAGACAAGGAGACTGAATACTGGAAAACATGAGGAAGCCACAAAGAACCAATAACTAAACATGAGCTGGGACAGGAACAATGAAAGTAAAACATAAGGCACACAACAAAGGGGATGCAACCAAACTGGAAAGAAACAAGAACAAGACAGAAGGAAAACCAAACATCCTAGAACTAAACAAAACCTAGTCCCACAATACCAAAAACCACAAACCATAACCAGACCTAAACCCTATCGATCTGGTTTTGGATGATTTGGACAGAAGAGTGAAAGTAAAGCAACCTACAAGTGCCACACATTTATGGAAACTTCTGCAACAGAGTTGGGAAGAACTTGCTTTAGAATATTTGATTTCCATTGTAGAAAGAACAGTTTAGAATACATTTTGGTTTATTCCATAAGTTCTTTTTGACTTCAATTGCTTGTTTGTTCTATGTTTTCATTTCAGAGCACAATGAGACATGAGACTGCTTGAATTTCAATAAAAAACTGAAAAATGGGGGTGTTTTAAAACTTTTGACTGGTAGTGTATATACATACTCTACCAGTCAAAAGTATGGACACCTTCTCATTTAATGGTTTTTCTTTATGACTATTTACATTGTAGATTCTCACTGAAGCCATCAAAACTATGAATGAACATATATGGAATTATGTAGAGAAGAAAAAAATGTGAAATAACTCAAAACATGTTTTATATTTTAGATTCTTTAAAATAGCCACCCATATATGTTCATTCATAGTTTTGATGGCTTCAGTGAGAAAAATCATTAAATGAGAAGGGGTGTCCAAACTTTTGACTGGTATGTGTGTGTGTGTGTGTGTGTGTGTGTGTGTATATATATATATACACAGACTCCACTTAACAGACATTAAGTCCTCACCAATGGAGCCCCAGTACCAGGATTCACCATGGCAACGGGTAAGTGAAGACCTGAGCCTCCATTTTAATCAAGATGGCAGACTGGGCAAACACGTGTTTGTAGACTCTAGGTTAACAGCCCTGAAAATTTACTCCAAATTACTCCAATGCATCATTAGGAAAAAGCTGAACTGAAAAGTGAACTTTAGCATTAGTAAACGTTCCTAATTTTAAAAAAGAAACCCAAAAGTGCTGTAAATCAGACATGCCGAGCACAACGTTTTAAATTGATCATATTCCACCCTTGGCTGTTTAAAAACTGACCAGATCTCTCTGTATTTAAGAGTTTATGGTTGTTCTCAATCTTTCCAAATGTTCTGGCTTTGCAGTCCTGTTGTTCTTAAAAAGTTGTTTTTGTAATAGTATAAAATGTAAATGACTAATTTTGGTTTAGCAGTAACAGAATTTGCTGAAGATCTACTGAGGCAATACTGTTTGACATACTACAGTGCATTACAATAGTATTATTAGTAGTGGAGACCGTAATGGTTGTTAGAGTGGTATGCCTGTGGATGGACATGGTGAAGATGACCTGCTGAAGTTCAAACCAAACATCAGAATGGAGAAGAAAAGTGACTTAAGTAAAGTTACAGAGCAAGGTCACCAAGCGCTGAGGAGCATAATGATGCAATAACTGCAGAGTTCCAAACCTGCATCAACACAATAACTGTGTACTGGGAACTTCATGGCATGGATTTTCATAGCTGAACAACTGCATGCAAGCCTTACTGTACATTACCATGCTCCATATGAATGCCTATGGATTTACAATGGGATGTCATAAAAGCTCCTGCAGATGTAATGTGTAGGTGGCCCAACACTTTTGATCATATAGTGTATCATCACCACACACTTGAGCCATCTCTAAAATTTCTTTTTGGCATTAGATGCACCACCAAACAGCAGCCGAGAGCATCACTTATGTTTTACACACAGGTTTATTTAAAGAGACATAGCATTTCAGTGTGTAGCTCACATGACAGAAGAGACCAGCGTTAATACACATCTCACTGCATTCATTATGGCTCTGTCAGGAAATGAAAGGGATGAAACCTCTCCACTGGAGATGGCAGTGAGCAAAGGATACCAACAGTGCACAACACATTCATGGCTGAATCCTCATCAGATGTATGTACATACATTTTATTTGTTTGCTTACCATAAGTGCAAACTTGAAATCATTCTTCCTTTGCACATTTACTGGACTCATGTCACACATTATAGGTGAAGCAGAAGAAGCATAGTTTACAAAAATAAATATCCCTTTGTTATGGCTAAAAATACAATTTGAAAATATCTTCCAATGAAGCAAAATTAAAATAAGTGCTTGGGGTTACAGGAAAAAAAATCAATGTAAAGAAGCTAAAAACAAACAATTCACATACAAAAACTCAATGTTTAATTTGCGCTCAGCTGCTAAATATTATATTAAAATATCCATTTTCCACTCTAGCACTGATAAATACTGGATATAAAAAAATGAGTGGTGGAGTTAAAGGCACAAGGAACCCAATTTAAATCACTTTAACACTGCTTTTCAGCCCATGGAGCTGTAACAGAGACAAACTTCAACACTGTGGTAATTCAGACATCATCTCTAGTGGCATATCCCCTCTGAATTGAATCTAATTACTCTACAAGTTGTGTTTTCTCTGCTGTTGTGTCATAAAGATAAATGTGTAGGTTAGTTGTTGTGTCAAATCTTGCAGGTGGGTGACAGGATTAATACATGTAACAATTTAACAGAAGCTTGTTGTTCCAGAATAAGAGCAAGTATGGATTTTATTCACAATACAGACACAGAGCAAAAATCTCTCTGAAAACTGAGCAATCAACAACCTTGTCACTGTTTTTAGTAATTAAGTAATTTTGTCTCGCTTACAGCCAGAATATTTATCAGTTTATCTCTTATGTGGTGCACAAACTGGCTACACTTGCTAGAAACAAGCTGGCTTATTTTAAACAGAGTGACTTGCTAGCTGACAAGTTTCAAACAGCAAAGAAATGATAATGAAGCTGCACCTTTGGAAAGCTTTAACTTTCAATATGGCTGCCAGAGATGGAGTTACAGTAGGTCACCTGAGCTTAACTTACACTCAACATGTGGGTAATCCTGTGTAGCACCATTGATGAGGGGTTAACGAACATAAACTAAATATTCTTTAGAAGATGAATATTTACAGAGACATATCTGTCTATCTTTTGGTGTGGCCGATGCTGTTTTCAATGCACAGCACGACGTAGGAGCTGGAGCAGCTGCTGGAGCTCTGCTGCAGCAGACTGCCACTCTGCAACGAAGACGCCATGCCGGTTCGCGCCTGGTCGCCCATACGCCAGCTCTCACAGAAGCTGTCGACGTGCTGCTGACCGCCGCCGGTTGACCCGTGCCAGACCATTTTCTCTGGCCTAGGAAGATTAGAAAGTTATTATTCAACACTTATTAGATGTTGTTGTATTGTTATTTATCTTGATCATTTGAATCTCACCATGTGTTGTCACGGAGAACATCCTTGCCATCAAATGAGTAGATCGGCACGTTGTCCTTCATTCTGCCATCATTGAAGATGGCATCCCAGCTGTCAAACAGAACCTCGTCCTGAGAAAGATAAGACAACATAATTCAGTAAAATGTTGTTCTTTTAATGTGGGAAGTTATTCGATCAGCAAATATCAAGCAGCAAACTCCAGGGCTTAACAATGAAGTCACCACATAAGTAGCAATATGAACATTTGAGGCTGGCTTTAACAAACCCAGAGTGTATGAAAAAGATGAATGTGGCCACCATAGCACCAGCCAGCTAGAATTATGATAACTTAGCACTCAACCATCTCCACTAAATATACCACTTTTTGTCCCAAAATACCCATCATGGCTAGTTAAGTCAAGACATGAACAGAATGGGTGGTGTTAACACTGGCTACGTCCATCTGTTATATGCAATATATGAGTGCAAGGCATAAACTTCTCAGCTTCAGCTCAGGTAATCTTCTCTTCAGTGGATTAAAGTATTGTTTAACTACCTTCAGGTTGACAACAGGTAAACTGTCCCTGTCAGACTTGCGGACGATGCTGAGGAGATCCTGGAGTTTAGAGGACAGGAAGGCCCGGAAAGTTCCCTTCATCCCAATGGCCTGGGCCTGGGTGAAGCACATGAAGTCCGCACCGCGGATGCCCCGCATGGAGCCAGTGTGAGGGCTGTTCAGCGCGATAAGGTGGAGCTGTGGGGAAACGTGTCCACAAGTAAAAATTTACTTTTACAATGAGAACAACTTTAGCTTGAGACGAACCAAGTGGCTTGGTCTTACCCCTGGCCCTGAAGTGTGGTGGTGGACCACAGCGTGGGATCGAGGTGGGGGTGGTCTTCGTGGAGTGGTGACTGGGTAACGAGCATCCAGGGCAGAATACCTGTCATTTGGTTGGTTTAACCGGTCTGTGTAACTCGGAAACCTGGGATCTGTTTCTACTGGATATCGTGGATCTGGCAGATATCGTGCATCTGGCTGATTCCGTGGATCTGGCTGGTACCGTGGATCTGGCTGATATTGCGAGTGGTGGGTGGAATGGTCGGTGCCAGTGTTGGAATTGTGCTCTGGGGAGTAATGGACAACTGGTGGAGGCTCCACAGCTGCAACCTCATTACCCTGAAAATATAACGTGTGACGTGTTTAAAAATTGATGCGCTGTGCATGCTGGAGAGGAGATGAAAGAAAAAATTAAACTCACATCTTCTCTAGGCAAAGCGATGTAGCTCCCGAGCTGTAAAAAAAAAGAAAACATTAATACACAAAGAGTCCACATTCAAAGTATTTGTGTGTCATTCTGGCCGATTTATGTTCATCCTAAAGAAAAAAGTTTCACCTGGACTTGACGGACTCCATCTCGGACTCGTAGGTAGAGATCTGTTCTGTCTATGATATACACTAGGGAGCCCTCAGGTTGTCTTCTAGCTGTGGCTGTCATGGTTTCATAAGACCTCAACACTGTCACCTACAAACACAAAGCAGATTATTGCAAAGCTTAAACGTGTATTTTTGTGGAATTTGAAATCTCATTTCTTAAATTTGAGGTTAATATTTCAGCTTTTTTAGTAAAATATTTTTTAAAAATTTGAATGGATTACCATTTAGGTTTGAAAGAAAAGCCTTTAAAGGGGCCAATTATATTAATTCCCAGGTCTACATTTTTATTCATGGACTTCACTAGTTTTAATGATCCACAGTTTAAAAAAAAAACAATTCTTTCTGGAAGCCTGCTGAGGGGCAGCACCCAGTGCTTGTGAGCTGGTCAGCCTGTACTGCCTGGTTACACTCTAATTTACATAAAATAGCTGCTTTTTTGCAGTTCATAACTACAAAAACATCTTACTGTGTCAAAACTTTACTCACCCCAGAGGAGACCCCAGGAAGTCCAGGAGCTCCAGGAGGTCCCGGCGGTCCGGGAACACTTATAGCTGTCATTTAAATACAATCAGATGAGTTCATTAAACATAAGATAAATCCCTGATATAACAGAACCAATATTATTCCAGATAGCACTAAGTAATGGACACAGAAAAGAGATCCTCTACTCAAAATAATCTAATCTGAACTCACAATATAGTGATGACAAAAAAACAAAAACAAAAAAAACACTGATTTAATAGCCTGTAGAACCACCTTTAGCAGCAATAACTTGTCATAATGGTTTTCTTTATGACTTTATCAGTCTCTAACTTCACTGTGGAGGAATTTTAGATAACTCTTCTTTACAGTGTTGCTTCAGTTCATTGAGCTTTGTTAACATTCATTTATGCACAGCTCTCTTCAGGTCCTGCCACAGGTTGAGGTCTGGACTTTGACTGGGCCATTGCAACAAATTGATTCTTTTCTTTTTCAGTCATTCTGTTGGAGATTTGCTGCTGAGCTTGGGATCTTTGTCCTGCTGTATGACACAGTTTGGGCCAAACTTTAGATGTTGGACTGATGGCCTCACATTTGACTCTAAAATACTTTGGTATACAGAGAAGTTCGTGGTCAACTCAATGACTGCAAGGTGCTCAGGTCCTGGGACTATAAAACAAGTCCAAATCATGACCTGTTCACCACAGTACTTGACAGCTGGTATGAGGTGTTTGTGCTGATATGCTATGTTTAGTTTGCCAAACATGGTGCTCTACATTAGGGCTAAACATCTCCACTTTGGTCTTGTCTGTCCAAAGGACACTGTTCCATACAGTAAGTCTTTTGGTTTGTTCAGATACAACTTTGCAAACTTAAGCCGTACTTACAAATATTTTGTAGAGAAGACTGGCTGCATTTTATTATCTGGCTGTTAATTACCCTCCCTCCTATTGAAGCAGTAATTCAGTTTTTTTTCAGTCATTATTCCTTATGTCCATCACTGAAAATGTAAGAAATCACCTGCCTGTGCATATCAATTTAAAGTTTTCTTCAGTATAAAAATAAACCAGTAACAGTTCTCTGTATTGTACATTTCAAAAAGGAATTGTAAAAGCCTAATTCAACATTAAATTCTACATATTTGCTCAAAATGTGAAAAACAGAACAAAACTCAGAGTTTAAACAAAATACAAGTGGCAACATTAACACAACACTTTCAGTTTTGATAGCTTTATTTTTAAAAAGATATGCCTAAATTCTTGCATATAGAAGGTTTCTATATGAGTACCAAATATATTTAATTTGCAGACAAGTCAAATTTCAGCAGCTCTTTCTGCACACAGAGTGCTTTAAAACACAACTGGTGCTCCAGACTGGGTTTATATTTTTAGGAGCAGAAGAATAAAAACAAACTAGGATGTAAATAATTTTCAATTTTCAAAATCACCTCACAATACTTTATTTGTGGCATAACTCACTCTGTGTGCCCCTGTAAGTTCCGTCCAGGGATGGTCCTGGGGGTCCAGGTGGTCCTGGTGGGCCAGGCGGCCCATCATAGCCTCTGCCAGGTGGCCCAGGTGGCCCCTGAGGGCCTGGTGGGCCAATGATGAAGTCTCCTTTAGGGCCCTGATAGAAGAGGAGAACATAGGCTGATTTACAGCATCTGGAAATGCAGGATGAAGATGCAGTCTGTTTTTTCATATTTTGATCTTACTGGAGGTCCAGGCACTCCTGGGGGTCCAACTCCGCTTCCTCCAAAGCGGGGATCATAATATCCTCCTCCTGGTTCTCCTTTCTCTCCTTTCAAGCCAGTTTCACCTTTCAGCTCATTCTGGCAAGACACAAAAACACAGAGCAAATACAAACAATGAAATCAAAAATCAAACTGAGTTTAACAACTTCTTCATCTAATATGAACCATAAAATCCTAATCCTGTGTTCAGGGGGGACTCACCTTTAAAGTGTAAATGTCAAAGTTTGACCCAAAACCTAAATTAGGAAAAAAAATACGCCTTGTTTTCAATTTATCCATACACTGAAAACATAAAATATTTATATGGTGTTAAGTGATGCTACCTGGAATTTGAAGTATCCCTGGTGGTCCTCGGTCTCCTTTTTCTCCCTTAACTGTAAAGCATGAAAAACAGCAACAAGTTAAACACCAGCACAACTACTGCATTTCCTCAAATCCTTACTGAGGTCTTTATTTACCTTTACTTCAAACACTCTGCAGCCTTAATGAGAGTCAGGCTTTTATTTCTAAGTCCCTCTGTTTCACTAAAATTCATAGGTTCACATACAGTTAAGTCCACAGGTTTTAGGACAATAATATACTTTTTTTGGTAAGTTTGCCTCTTTTCACTACTGCGGTGGCTTTTATCCCACTTAATCAATCAGTCAAACTGTGACTTAAGACCTTTAGCGTTAATCCAAGGAGTTTGCCAAAAGTATTGCATTAACTGTTTTGGAGTTACACTCACTTTTATAGAGGCTCAAAAGTAATGGGACAAACTAATGTCATTTTAAATGTAAGGAGTGATTTTAATAATTGAATTAAAATCTTTTGCAGTCAGTGACTGCCTGAAGTCTAGAACCCATGAACATCACTAAATGCTGTGTTTCCTCCGTAGCGACGCCTGGCCAGGCCTAACCGGGCCTTTATTGCAGCCACCTTTAATTGCTGCATGTTGGTAGGTCTCTCATTTTTTGTTTACACTCTAGACAGGTTGCCAGTCTGTCGCAGAGCCGTTCACACTCACATTCACACCTACAGTCAATTTATAATCACCAATTAACCTAGTCCCTTTGCATGTCTTTGGACTGTGAGAGGAAGCTGGAGAACCCAGAGAGAACCCACAGGGAGAACATGCAAGCTCCACGCAGAGGGGCCTAAGCTAGCCGGCTGTTGGACCTTCTTGTTGTGAGGCGACAGTGCTAACCACCACGCCACCTGCTGAGCTAAGATAATTAACCAATACATTCTTGTGTGTCTGTTGTGGTTTTGCAAATGTCTATTGGATATTCCAGCAATGCAAATTTTGTGACCAATGGATGCAGCCAAGCTGTTCCCCAGTTTCCAGTCTTTATGCTAAGCTAAGCTGAGCTAACCAAGCTTCATGTTTATTATACACTACTGGTCAAAAGTTTTAGAACACCCCAGTTTTTCAGTTTTTTATTGAAATTCAAGCAGTTCAATGTCTCATTGTACTCTGAAATGAAAGCACAGAACAAACACGCTATTGAAGTTCAAAAAGAAATCATGGAATAAACCAAAACGTATTCTAAACTGTTGACTCATCAAAGTAGCCACCTTTGGATGTAACAGCTGAACACACTCATGGCATTCTTTTTACAATGGAAATCAAATATTCTAAAGCAAGTCCTTCCCAACTCTGTTGCAGAAGTGGCACTTGTAGGATGCTTTACTTTCACTCTTTTGTCCAGTTCATCCAAAACCAGCTCGATAGGGTTTAGGTCTGGAGTCTGTGTGTTATGTTTGTGGTTTTTGGTATTATCGGACTAGGTTTTGTTTAATTCTAGGATGCTTGGTTTTCCTTCTTTCTGTCTCGTTCTTGTTTCTTTCCAGTTTGGTTGCATCCCCTTTGCTGTGTGCCTTATGTTTTACTTTCATTGTTCCCTGGAAAAAGGCCTTTTTGTATAATTCTGAAATGTACATTATTTTTCAGATTTAGGTAACCTTACCTTTTTTTTTACCTCTGGCAGTTCATCACTTACCTTTGTGCCATTTCAAGATATTCATTGGACTTGAAGTGCTTGAATTTTAATTAAAAAATGAAAAATTGGGGTCTTCCAAAACTTTTGACTGGTAGTGTATGTGGTGAAGACTTGAATATAACAATAAGAGAAATTAATAATAAAAGGTGTTAAGTGTATTTTTTAAAGATAAGTTTGAAGGAGAGTAATTCCCTCTTATTGTTTTTGACAACTTGTAGTTGTTGGGGTGTTTTTGTGTCCCAAACTCCAGAATGTACTGCAAAGTAAAATTAATGGGCAAGTGCGATACCTTGACCTCAAAGTCAAAATCTTCAGCATCAAAAAGGTGACTTTTTTGAAGCTGGCGAAATCACCAAGGTAACTTGTGTTGAATGCATAACCTGGTCAGGAGCAGGAAATGTTCAAAATTTTGTTTAAAAAAAAAATGGCTGGAAGTGCCACATTTTCACTGATTATTTTATTTAGGGTATATTTTAAGTGCTTTATAGATTCTCTGCTGTAGGAATAGTTTTACAGCCTATTCGGTCATATTTTACTAATATCAATAGATGGCACACAGGTGTAAAAGTTACAGCTGTGCAAACTGTATGTGTTGCAATGTTGCATACATTTAGATGGTGATGCAGCAAATGTATAAATGTTTATATAGTTGAACCTATTCTGCTGTTACATCTCTTTTACAATGATAGCATTGCAGCTACTTAAGCTCGGATTAGAGAATTTTACATTGTAGAGTGTTTACCACTGACAACATTCAATTAATAAAATCAATTATACTTTGAGCTGGCACAGATTAACCTGTAGTGTTAAATGGATTCAGTTTAAAGTTCCAGAGCTCTAAAATGCAGCCGCCAAGTCAGAAAAAATTGTAGCATCGAGTGCGCATTGAGTGGTCATATATGTTAACTCTAAATATTATATTTATTTTATTGCGCAGTCTGTTTGGATTAACCCTTGATGAGCATGAATTCAGCATAAAAACTATACTTGTAAATTCCCCAAGATGAATGATTTTCTGCACCATCCCTCTCTGAACTTGCTTCGTAGTATACCCCTCGAACGGCCTCTCCTCTCCACTCACACAGAGCAGCATATGATTGCACTAGTTTCCATCAACATTTAAAAACTTTTTCACATTAATCCCAAAGGTCATAGTGAATATTCAGACTGCAGTTAACTAAAATTAGTGGCCTTGAATTAGATAAATAACAGAACTAAATGTTTACTTTATTTTTTCGATTCAAATTCTTGCACCATTTCTTGGAACACAGGTGTTCCTGTTGAGCAGGTAGAGGGCGGGTGGCTTAAAGCATAAGAGCAAAGCTAACCAAGCTACATATAAAAACGCAACATTTTTTGTACAAGTTCTAACAGGAAACAACACAACAGGAAGAGCTGAGGCAGAAACACGTCAGATAAAGAGACCTTAACCAACGTCCTGGCTCCCTTTCACTGCTTATAGCTGAACCCAGATATCCAGACATCCCTACAACTTCTGACAAATGTTAGTTCTCCTTACTCCTCAGTATGAAAGTCATCAGAAAGGGTTTGATAAAAATATGGAGTGAGTACTGTTTAACAGCTCATGTAATATTATAATATATCTGCGTTAAAAAGGAGCAGACATCACAGCCTGGACATAAATCACACATTTATTTTGAGATAGGATACTATATGTGATCAGGACATTCAATTCATAACCACAGAAATGGCTGGAGGCTGTTTTAGCATACTTAGTCTTCTCATGGTTTAGCACCCTTACAGACACAACAGCATAACAACAGTAAACTGCAATTAGATTAGTAACACAAACTGCTCACCACTGGTTGAGCATGGGAGGTGTCTGCTGTTTTCCTGTTGCTCCATTCTTGGAAAGGTGTGAATATAGGAGGTGTATCATTATTACCTGGAAGTGAAAGATGCCAGCATATCCCTGCTGAAAGCTCTGTCCGTGAGGAACCACCCTGTGGAGGAGGTCATCGTTTAAGGTCAGCGAGGCGATAGCTGCCAGCAGCCAGCAGTCCCCTGAGAAAACACAAACACACTACGATCAGCCATTAAATGTTTAATAGTAGCACTGTCATGGTATATTTGACTGGATGTTTACATGAAATAATCATTTCAGCTGTTACCCATACTTTAGCAAACAATTTGAATACTTTTTTTAACTTTATATGAAACAGATTCCTCATGTGAAACGTGTTCTGTACACCCATTCCTGCAGAAACACTTCTGTATTACGTCTAATGCCTTTTTCCACGAATTATCTAATTCATTCATTCATGACGAGATAAATCTGACTGCACCTTTAGGCTGAAACAGAAGCCACTTGAAAAACTGGAATTCACCCTTCAACAGCTCAGTAAAGGCAAAAATCAGAAACTATGTTTGTACAAGCTTTGCCTTCTTGGAATTGGGAGAGGCATTGGACTCAAGAAAGGGACAAAAGCTCAGACTTGTCATGAGTCACTGATGCTGTTAGTTCCCACAGTGGGTTCAAGCCACAGAAGCGACTTCTGTCATAGTAATATGCATTGCAAAATATTCTTGACTGCGAGACTAAAACCCCTGGACTGATATTATTTCAGCAGATTGACTGCCATTATATTACTCTGGTATAAGATCTTAGATTATGCTTTTACAGACAAAATATGTCATTGCTATGTTATCTATAAGGTTATATTAAGGCTTCATTCCAAAAGTGCAGCAATCCTTTCCAATTCAACCCAAAGGTGTTAAATGGGGTTTAGGTCAGGGCTCCGTGTGGGCCAGTCAAGTTCTTCCACTACAAACTCACCACACCTTTATGAAGCTTGCTTTGCACACTTGGGTTACAGTCATGCTGAAAGAGTAAAAGGGCTTTCTCAATGTGTTTCCAGAAAGTTTTCCCAAACTGTCTTGGTAAGCTGAAGCATTAAAGATATCCTTTTACTGGAACTAAGGGACCCAGGCCAACCCCAGAAAAACAACCCCACAGCATTGCTGTATATTTCTCCAAACTTTACAGGTGGCACAATCCAGTCAGACAGGTAATGTCTTCCTGGTATTCATAAAACCCAGAACCATCCATCAGACTGCCATAAAGAGAAACTTGAATCATCAGTTCACATATTGCGTTTCCACTGTTCAGTAGTAGCATGTTTTACACCAGTGGTCCCCTTTTTTGTACCACGAACCAGTTGCATGTATGAACATTTTTCTGTGGACCAGGTGGAGGCAGCAGGGGGGTCAGTTAATAGTCTGTAATCTGAATGCAACAACTACACTTTATATAGAGAAGGTACGTGTGTACGGGTGTTTTGTCTCAGTGTGGTGAAGCAGTGTTGTGGGTTTCATTGCTTCATTAGCCAGTCAGTCACATTGGGTGAGGAGCTTGTGTATCACCTGCTGTAATGAACC
Source organism: Etroplus canarensis (assembly GCA_015106775.1). Classification (NCBI taxonomy): domain Eukaryota; kingdom Metazoa; phylum Chordata; class Actinopteri; order Cichliformes; family Cichlidae; genus Etroplus; species Etroplus canarensis. The sequence goes on along the minus strand of VUQH01089673.1, from coordinate 10,802 downwards.
TGTAACTTAGGTAAGAACCTTTGTATTTTCTTTTAAATGCAGCTTTCTTTTTGCTGGCAGTCCGTGACCCTTCTGCTGTCCCACTGTTTGCTCGTTCCTTCCCGAAAAAGCTCTTCAGTGAATTTTGTTTTCAAGGGTTAACTTGTGTCGCTGATGCGTGAAACAACATTCCAGAGTCGAGCGCGGTTAGTGAGGCGAGGGCGGAAACAGTTGTTTTTCAAAATAAGATCTGGAAGAAGAAGAAAGAAAAATAACATTTTAACCACGACATTTTTCCTTTGCAGCCCGGTTCCAAAACAATGGTCCACGGACCGGACCAGGGTTTGGGGACCCCTGCTTTTCACCATCCCAACTGATGCTTGGCATTGTGCTTGGTGCTACAAGTCCTGTATGCAGCTGCTTCATGCCATGGAAACCCATGCCATTGAAGTCCCAGTGCAAGGGTTTCAGTGCTGATGTTAATGCCAGAGGAGGTTTGAAATGCTGCAGTTCTTCTTCTTCTAGTAAATTTTATTGGTGGTTGGCAAACAACAAACTAGTGCATTACCACCACCCACAAGTATCCCATCCACCCGTGTCATCCTTGCGCAGGGCCCGCGACCCTGGCGTCATCAGCCAAGGCCCTCAGCTACTCTCCTCTCAATGCTGCAGTTATTGAGTGAGAAGCACGTTGGTGACTTTAATGCACTATGTGCCTCAGCCCTTGCTGACTCCACTCTAACTTTACATGGTCTGCCACGTCATGGCTGAGTTTCTGTGGTTCCTAAATGCTTCCACTTTTCAACGCCACCACTTACAGTTGAGTGTAGAATATCTTTATGGGAAAAAATTTCATGAACTGACTTGTTGCTACATTGGTATCAATTTACAGTACCGCACTTGAATTCAGACTGAAGGCAAACTGGATTGCTAGGTGCTCAATTTTATACACCTTTTGCAATGAGACTGAATGATTAAGAGGTGTGGCTCAATTCTCTTGCCCATATAGCGTATCATTCTAGCTAATATTACATCTTTTATAGTAGTCAATGATATACAGCACACCGTTGCACTAAGTTATTTAAGAAAAAAGCCAAGCAAGCCTTATACCTTTATACAATTAAATAGTTTGTCTAACCAAATAGTTCTCAACCTTTTTCATCTTCATGTTCCCCCTGACTACTGCAGAATGACTCCCTGTTGGAAATCACTCTTTAACTGATAAGACCATAGCACTTATGCTACTCTGTTACATTGCATTTTGGCTTTAAAACAGCATAAAGCAAGATGTTCTCTGGTTCAACATTTTGGAGGTTTTAAAATATGCCTTCTGGGAGTGAAAGGGGCTATAGTAAAGCATGTAATTTGGCAATAGGGGAAGTGGCCTCCTGAGCTGACAGATCTACTGAAAGAAATGAAGGGTGGCCTTGTTTATAGATATGAGGAGAAGAAACAATGTATGAATTATAAATTAAGCTCTGTTTTGAGGAGGAAAACATCTCAGGCAATAAACCGTTGCTGGTAGTGCTGACTTGACTGTGAACTCACCTACGTTTCCCTCTCTTCTTCATGCTGTTCATCTCCATCTGTGTCATTTCTCTGTCTATTTCGACTGATTGTTATGTAAGCCTTTAATAAAAGGTCACTAGTAGCAAAGAGCTCAGCTTAATAGTATTTACATCTGCAAACTGTACTGGTTGATCTACATGCTAGAGGGAGTCCTAACACCAATTAAAGCTAGTTAACTAAACAACAATTCTGCATAAATTTTAGAGAAGTAATCCATCTATCAATGCATCCATTTCCTAACAGCTCATCCAATTCAGTATAGCGGAGGGGTGGAGCCTATTCCAACTGTTACAAGGCGAAAGGCACGGTTGTAAAATATTACAAGGCCAGTTAAATTTTACACACAAGATCAATTTACACGAGGAGTGCTGCTGCCCACCAGCACTGTCTGTCTTGAGCTGCTTGTTCCACCCGTTGCTTGTTGCTTTGACGTCTCCAACAAGGTCCCAACAACAAGGATTTGTTGGTCATCCCTTCTTTGTTTTTCCTTGTGGGTTCCAGATCAGGGACTGACTTATGATATTGGTTGAGGGCTTCCTCAGTCCTTCCCAAGATCTCTTCTTCCAAGGGCCATTTCTCTGTCTGCTGCCATATGCTGATATTGGTCATTTCTTTTCCTTGCCAATGGATTGAGTGGATTGTGGGTATAGGCCTTGGTTTCTTAAAAGTCTGGACTTTGCCAAAATCAGTTGTTGTGTTTCTCAATGTCTCCACTCCAAACAGCAGCACTGACTTGTTGTACGAAAAAAAAAAAACACCTCTTGGCATTATGATGTTGATTTGTGTGTGGGACTACTTCTTGGTGAGGTGCATTTAGCTCCTGCCTTTTCATGACCCGGATAAATGCCATATCCACCAGTGTGGTTTGGCTGTTTTTACACATTAATGATAGAGCTATAGAGGTGCTAGTAAGCTGATTTTGTTACCTTTGGGTCAAGCCAGGTGAAACCTTTCCCCTCATTTCCAGTCTTTTGCTAACCAGCTCTTAGCAGTGGGTTAATATTCAACAGATAGATATGAGAGTAATATTGATCTTCACAATAAAACATTCCTTTAATCGTTATTAATTTCTTCTTTTTCTATATGAAAGGCCAGCTGGCCAAAAATATCATAAATACCCAGAGAAAAAAATTAAAGAGAAACACAGAAAGCTTTCCTTATCCCTAAATGAACTAAATTTGTATCAGATCTACTGCAGTTAAGGGTTCAGTGTCGTCCTCAAGCTCGTCCTATCTGTGGCTCTACAGTGGAAAGGGCAGCTTTACTTATTCATGATTTACATCCAGCTTCTCCCTAGATTTAGGATAGCAACTAACATCTATGCACTCAGTTACCTTTTTTTGGAAGTCTTTACTTTGACTTTCTACCACATTAAATCTCAGTTATTCCTCTCCTTTGCTCTAATAGATGGATCATGCAGTAGTAACACTGAAACAGTTGGGAACTCTCCCTGTGGGACTTACCCAAAGCTCCCTGACAGATGTCTGTGCGAGTAGCTCCATCTACAATGAACTCGGGCCGTTTGCAGATCTCCTGTTGAGTGCACACATACATAAACAAAGACACAAATTAGCACTTTTCTTGCCTTTGGACAAACATTTTACCACCATGCATTCATCTCTTTCTCATATTGACTTCAGTCCATAGAAATTACACAATACGTGGTTTATACATACTTGACTTGATTTTGAAAACCCAAACAATGACGGGAGAATAGTTCTACCTGTCAAATACAATTGGATTAGTCTGAAACATGATTTAAATAGTAAAGCAGCTAACCAAGCATGTCTACAAAGCTGCCTCATTTGGTACTGTAAGCTAAAATGAAGTGCCTGCTTCAGGCTCCATGCTGCTTTAGGAGTGCTTAAAATGTCCCAAAAGGGAGTTTTAAAAATGAGTGACTGAAACGCTATTATTCATCAAAATGCCAAAAAGCAACAGTGTTTATAAACTGAAACTTTGGACAGATAACCACATACTGCATGCACAGAAAAAAAAGTCGTGCTTTCTATTGGCAACATGTGGGCTCTTTTCCAAACAGGACATGGGCCCAATGCACACATGAACAAAATGTGGCCCCAATGCAGCCCCTGACATCCTCAAACAAAACAGAAAGTTTGTGGTTTCTGGGAAAAAAAACCCATCCGGGCTAATTTTAAATCAATCTGTTATGTGTACGAAAATTCATGAATTGCAAAATATAGATAGAAGTGTTTGTTGTCCTTTCAGAAATGCCACTTACTGTATGTCTGTGGCAGCTGTCAGATAAACACAACCATAATGAAGAAGACATCACAGTACATACATGACCAACAAAAAAGCGTTGTGTAACAATGACATCTCCAGAACTCAAAACACAATGTGTACAGGCGAGACACACCTCATATTAGATCACCTGGCTCTGTTTAGCAAAGTTACTATATTATATACTATATACTATAAAGTATAAAAGATCTCTGGACACAAGAAGTTTGTTACACATAACCTTGGAAAACACATTGCGGAAAGTGAACACCATAACCCCTCTTAGTGTTGCTGTGGTAAAGGTGATGCACACACTATGAAGCACTTTTTGGAAGGTCAAGACCCAAGAAAAGCATTACAGGAAACACAAAGACATGCAGTCAACATACTCGAATGGAAACTGAAAGTGGAGCCAAGAGGCTGTATTCACAAAGACAAATACTATGCAAAGCTTTTAAGATCACAGCTTGCTCTACTATTGCAGGACTGTCACAGTGTGTGCAAACAGGACATGAACGTTTGCATGATAAAGAAAATCTCACTTTTTTCTGTGGTGCCATATTCAGCTACCACAAGCATCCTGGTGTATTTATAATGCAGGGAGTAGTGATGAAAGAGGAAATGACGCAAGTTTGAACAAGATACTATCCATCTCCTAAGAGTCCTAACAGGTATTGCTGAAACATTAAAATTAAATTGACCAATCATTACTGACGGAAAGCTTGTTTGTCAAGCACCAGGTAAAATTCAAATCCGTGGGGACAGTTTGCTTAAGGGTTAAAAAAAATCATATCAGGCAATACAAGAACTTAAAGGAGAGCTGTTATGCGCCATAGCCAACTTTCTTCCAGTTGGCTGCCCCTCACAAACAAAAGATGTGAACTACAGGTGGGTGTAGCTCACATTTTTTGTGGGTCTTTAGTGTGGGTCTTCACCCAAACTGTGGTCAAGGTTCTATAAAACAAACTTTGATTGTTTTTTTGCTTTAGGTGTGAAATTTTCAAAAGTAGAATAAATATTACAATCCCAGGTGCTAACCCTCATTTCTCACCGTAGGCCTCATCCAGCGAACTCCATAGGTCTTGGAAGATCTAGGGCCAAGCTCGTTGAACCCCAAAGATGATCCAGTACAAGGAAACGTATTATCTTCAAACAGTTTCCCGCTCTGGAGGCACTGGCCTTTCAGAGACTCATAGTCCTGACCCAGGAACTTCACTGCATTGTGGTTCTGTCCCAGGCCCTCGTCACGATCCCACTGGCTCCTCAGCTTGTAGGCCATGCCTGTGGCATAAATGGGCTTCTCTGCCATCTTGAGCTTGTGGCGTTAACAGAGTACACTGACTGTTGCTATCAACTGGATTCTCTTTGGAACCACAATATGATATAAATATGTGTCAGTGTGAGTTATTAAAGAGGCAACAGTATCCTAATGTATGAGGGGCTTTTATGTAAAACACTGCAGCAGCACTGATGTAAATCTGATACAAAGTGGTAATGGCTTCAAGGCTCACTCATCAATTAGAATAAAACATCAGTAGCTATTAAGAAGATGTTAAACATTGATGAGATGAGGCTGCTGCTTCGTAGGTAGATGTGTCTAGCTATAGCTGGATGCTTTGATTGCAATTGCAAATGGAGGATTTTCAAAATCCAAAGCTTTAAATGGGAGAGAGACGTCTTCCTTGATGCAAAGATGATCTGATTCCAACCACAGTCTGTTTTTTTTTCCAGTTCAGGCAGTGCAGGATATCAGCCTGTCCTCATCACAACAAAACCTGTAAAAACAGAAGTTGAAAAAGAGAAACTGAGCTCAAAAAGTATTGGAAAAGTGAACACACAGACAAAAGCAGTAGCTGTGCACACCCTTCATACTCACATTCTGGTTTTTAAAAGGCAAATGAGCTCTCTTTTCAGCCAACCATATACACGCACTCTTGCAATGCCTAGCACACCAACTGCACACAATAGGCATATCAGTACTACTTTTAACACGGAGCGCTGAATGTGTACACAGTATCAGTCAGAGCAAAATTAAAGTCAAAGTTTAATCAGATAAATACATTAAAAAAAGAAGGTGGCAACTCTGTGTGTGTTTACCTAGTTTTGTGTAAAGTCTGATGCAGAATGAGGGTCACTTGAGGCAAAGAACAAGCAAAAGCTCTCCCTGATTCTTTCATTAAGCAGAGTCTGGGAGGGGGAAGCGTAAACTGTCATCAGCGCCACCAAAGCTCCTGACAGAACCGGAGCTTTCAAAACAGTTAGTCACACTTCGTCCGCCTGTGCTGCCTTGAGTATTTCTGTCGAAAACAGAGTAGAAAGTGTTTATTTTTAACATCTCTCCTTTTAGCTCAGACTCTTTTTATGTCACCTCAACACCGATATGCACCTAAACACTCTTCCTGTTTTGGGACCCAACTGAGCTGAGAGAGTGGCTGTCATTGGCTCAGGCAGCTGTGGAGCCAAGCAAGAGTTTCCCCTGCTCACTGAGAACCACACCCATTACAATGACCCATTTCCCTGAGTGAAAAAATGTTCCTCCTAACAGAACCAAAAACTAAGACAAGCAGCTGCAACAGCAGGTTTCTCAGTTTGATGATTTACTTAGTGTGAAGAATTGTCTTAAAACGTTTTTCTACTACTGCTAGCATGATGAAACTATTACTACTCTCACTTCCGTTGAGTGCTGCACATATTTTTTTTGCTAACAGGCCACTAAAGCTACAGCTAGCAAAGCTAGAAGAACTGCTTCATGCTGCTCCCACTGCTACAACTATTCATGCTATTTCATTATTACTGAAACTAACAGCATAACTACTGCTTACTAGTAGAAATATTTAGCTGCCAGAACCTACACTCTATGGACAGAAGTATTAGGTCATACCTCTTAATCATTAAATTCAGGCATTTCTTTCAGTCTCAAAGCCACGGGTGTATAAAACCAAGCACCTAGGCATGGGTCGTTCTAAGCGCTCGCTGAGTTCCAGTGTGGTACTGTAATAAGATGCCACCATGGCAACAAGTCGGTTTGTGAAATTTCTTCCTTGCAAGATATTTCACAATCAACTCTAAGTGGTATTACTGCAATGTGGGAGCATTTTAGAACCACAGAAGCTCAGCTAATGAGTATCAGACCATGGAAAGCTACAGAGCGGGGTCACCAAGCACTCAGCATCATAGTGCATCAAAATGGCCAAAGATGTATGTTGTCTCAAGAACTGCTGATTTCAAAACTTCCTTTGGCAATATCTGCACAAAATCTGTGTGTCTGAAGCTTCATGGCATATGTTTCCATGGCCGATCAACTGCATGCAAGCCCTACATCACTAAGCACAATGCCAGGCATCCGATTGAGTGGTGTAAAACACACTGCCACTGAACTCTGGAGCATTGGAACATTGTTCTGTGGACTAGTGAATCACACTTCTCTACTCTATCTGGTAGTGTGATGAACGAGTTTGGGTTTGGCAAATGCCAGGAGAACATTACCTGCCTGACTGCACTGTGCCAACTGTAAAGTCTGGGGAGGAAGGATAACGTTATGGGGTTGTTTTTCTGGGGTCCTGGGCCCCTTAGTTCCAATTAAGGGAAGTACTAATGCTTCAGTTTACAAATGCTATTTTGGACAATTTCATGCCTCTGATACATAAAAGCACAGTTAGTGTGGAAGAACTTGACTGGCCCACACAGAGCCCTGACCTGGCGGGACCAAGTCCATATTAATCTCTGTGGATTTAGAATGGGATGTAATATAAGCTCCTGCAGGTGTATTGAGTAGGTGGCCCAATACTTGTCCATATAGTGTACCTATTAATACTAGAAAAAGGCATCTGGCCAAGTGCCAACAGCATTATGTCTGCAATTAATATATGATGTAAATGTGTATAAAATTATATGACACTTTACTTGTTTGTCACTTTAAAATGGCAAGCAAATAAGTCTCCTCAATGACTTTTAGTCATTCAACCAGAAGAAATGAGCAGTTGTACCAAAAAGTAAAACCCAAAAGAATCATCATATAAAGAGTAGGGTAAAAAACATAATGTGACTGACTTTAGTTCTGTCTAAATCACACAATAACCAAAGCCCTTCTACTTCAGGCAAAGGCTCAAACCTACCCACTTTAAGCGACTGACTTTAAGGTAATCTGCACTTTGTCTTTTAATAAACTGTGCTGCATTGCAGGTTCTTTCTGGGTTTTTTAATTATGTTTACATGTATCATAGATTTTTGAAAAAGTAAAAAAAAATATAAATGCCTAAAAACTTTAATATCACAAATGCAAAATAAAGATTTTAGTCCACGTCAGTGCAAAATGAAGAGGTACATACACATGACCTACTTTTAAAGCCCCTACTAATGATATTTCACTTCCCTGCAGACCACAATTACTCACATGTTTACAACATACATGTTTTTTCAGTTACTTTAATATCAGCAGCAGCCAAATCACCCATGCGCTCATTATTATATTCTCAAGCAATGTTCTATTTAAACCTCAACCTTGAGGTTTTTTTTTTTATCTCTGCTGGCTTTTATCAGGGCACGTTTTACTCAACACGAGTTCAGTCTGACTATAATGAATATTTTACTTCACCTCACATGAGAAATACATGTCTCCTACATGCCCTCGCCCCACATCAGTGTAGGCAGTCATATCTATGAGAAACGACAAGCAGCACTTCTGGTTTGTACACCAGAAACTAACAATGCAACATGAAAAAATGGGCACATTTATCCAAATCACTTAGTGTACTCTATATGGCACAGTAGGATCCTTCCTTTGATATATGGGTCATGCAGAAACAAATACACAGTATATGGAAGCAGGAGACATGCATGGATTTGGAAATCACTGCAAATGTGTCACTGCTGCTCATCTGCTGATGCCTATATGAGTCCAGGGTGCCGGGGGTTTCCTGCTCAGACACAGACTGATTAAAAGCATGCTGATAGTAACTAAGCAATGCCTGTGGGAGTGTCAAGTCCTGACTTCATGCCATGAGTAAGCCTTATGACAGCCTGCGGTGTATTTCTGCATGCAGGGTTCATATTCCAAACACTGTTAGCTGTGAAATAAAATATCTGAAGTGTTTGCTTTAAAGCTATGGAGAAAATAGACCCGCAGAGAAATCAGACACTGACAGTGACAGTAACCACCACAGGGGACGTGCTGACTATGACAGTTATTTTTTTTTTTTTTTGTTTTTTCTTATCAGTGTGTGCGAAGAGGCAGCTTTTATGAGCCCTTCAAAACACTCAAACTTTGAAGCACATTTTGCTGGGCAGGAAACGTTAAGTTGGGACACATGTCTCACACAGATAAGCCTGCAGTCCCGGTGGTGAGAAGGTGTGGTCCCCGGCCAAAAAAACAAAAAACAAAAAAACACACTATCCAGCTGTCTAACTGCATCTTTCTCAAGCAGGCCAACGCGAACAGCTGGACGACACATTTCGCTTCCCTTTACTTTCATCAGTGGCAACGACAGAATAATAAATAACGCACTAAAGCAGATTTTGCGGAATCAGTTGCAAAATGCTGGCATATTTCATGACTTCTCGAAAAAAAAAAGTGCGATTTGTTCCGGCTTACACACCACAGCGACCCACAAACTTCTCCTCTGTAAAAAAAAAAAAAAAAGTTCACCCAAAGGAGGTCAAATGCTTTTTAAAGTGTGCACATTCCTGCAGCCCGACACTAAACTGTGGATGTAAAGTGAGTTTGGTGAATGGATGGTATATTTACCTTGCGGTGTGCGCCCTTTAAAGAACAGATACACGGAAATTCAGCATGCAGCTTCACAATCTCTCTCTCCTTCCATGTTCTGTGTAGGTCCAGACCTCCCCTGCTCTCTACCCATGTAAGAAACGCCCTGCCGCCTGTGTGCCCTGTCTGCAGTGAGTCTGCGCAGTGCCCGCTGGTCATAAAATACTACACTGAAAGGGAGGGCTTTGTGCGCTCTTCTGTGCTCTTTGACCACAGCAACTCTTACTCTTATTCTCCAGTGCACGCTTATATGCACTGTTGGTCTGAAAAAGCAAGTTTCAAAGGTTAAAACAAATGCACTGTAAATATTGACTGTAATTATTTACCGGGGCTTCTTAAAGTAGGTTAATTCCATTACGCACAACTCAAAAAGCATGTAAATAAGTTGTTTTTCTAACGGGAACATCTAAATGGTATTTTTAAGTCTAAATAGCCAACATTGACACCTAGCGGCTGCAAACAGTATTGTCATCAGACTTCATGTCTCTATGGTGGAGTCCTCTCTTCCCTTTCATGATTCTAAACAGAAAAGCTCGTCTTTAGACAGACTTGGCTTTAATTTCATTTGGAAGATTAAGCCACATGAGGTTAAAGGAAGATTGTGTTTCTGTCTCTAACAAAGGGAGGCCTTAATGTCTTGGACTTTTCCTCATTCAACCAAATTATGAATTGTTAGATTAATTGGATCAAAAGATTCTTTAAAAAAGACCCAGAGAGCATGTGGAATATTATTCTAAACTTTCTATTTTAAAAAGTAGGTGGTCTTGGTACAACCCGAATTGCAGAAAAGTTGGGATGTTCTTCAGATTTGAACAAAATGAAAACTAAAATACTTTCAAATCATGAGTCAATATTTTATTCACAAAAGAACATAAATAACATAACAAATGTTCAAACTGGGAAATTGTACACCATACACTAAATGAGCTCATTTCAAATTTGATGCTTGCTACAGGTCTCAAAATAGTTGGGACAGGGGCATGTTTACCATGGTGTAGCAGCTCCTCTTCTTTTCAAAACAATTTGAAGATGCCTCGGCATCGAGGTTATGAGTTTATGTCGTCTGGAGGGGAGCATATGTTGCTCTAAAACCTTTATATACCTTTCGGCATTCATAGTTCCTTCCAAAATATGCAAGCTCCCCATACCGTATGTACATATGTGTCATGGTCTGGGTGAGTGCTTGGGGTTTTTCCACTGCCTCCGTCCCCACCCTAGGGCGGAGCCGCCTCATCTGCCTCTCTCG
>VUQH01089671.1:3131-17687 GCA_015106775.1 Etroplus canarensis | reverse complement strand
GGGAGGGAGGCGTCACTGTCACAAGCAAATGATGTTGTCCTGTAGTTGGTGATCGCCTGGATGCCCTGCCACATGCGCCGGGAGTCTCTGCTGTTCTGGAAGTGGCCGTGGATTCTCTGGGCATGTGCACGCTTTGCCTCTCTGATGGCTCGGGACAGTTTGGCCCTGGCTGTTTTTAAGGCCGCCCTGTCTGCTGCTTTGGAGACTGAGTCTCTCGACTTCAGAAGAGCACGCACTTTTGCAGTTATCCACGGCTTCTGGTTGGAGCATGTGGTGATGGTCTTGGAGACGGTCTCATCATCAATGCACTTCTCAATGTAGCTGGTCACTGATGCTGTGTACTCCTCCAAGTCAATAGAATTGCTGTTGGTTGCAGCCCTGAACAGGTCCCAGTCAGTGCACTCAAAACAGTCCTGAAGAGCAGAGATGGCTCCTGCTGGCCAGGTTTTAACCTGTTTCAGAGCTGGTTTGCATGAACACATGAACTGTAGCTACGCTCTGGAGGAGTCTTCTGGAGTTTGCAGTGCTTTAAAGCCATGGTGAGGCCATGGTGTGTTTGTTGTTGGTGGTGTGTTTATACCCATGGAACCTGGCTGGGCTCAGTCCAAACGAGCCACGTGGGTCCACCTTCCAGCGGGATCACCACCCACAGGAGGGATCATGGTGCTGCAATGTGGATCAGGTGGCAGTTGAAGGCAGAGGCCTAGATGGTCCAATCCCCAGGCCTGGCTCTCTGAACATGGAATGTCACCTATCTGGTGGGGAAATAGTCGGGCTCACCTCAATGCATGGCTTGGATTCTGGAACCATACTCTTAGAGAGGGGTTGGACCTTGACCTTCTCTGTAGTTGTTCCAGGTGAGAGGAGGCAAGCATTCCCCCCACCTCCTCTTTGTTGGGGTTTTCCCCAGTAGACAAAGAGGTTGTTTTCCTGCACGTTCGAGTAGGGAAAGGGGGCATTTTTGCCTATGTGCCGAATGATGTTTCAGAGTACCTACACTTTGTGGAGCCTCTGATTGGAAAGTGCTCCTCTTGGAGACTCCATTGTCCTACTGGGGGGCTTCAACGTGTATGTGGGCAATGACAGTGAAACATGGAGGGGTGTGATTGGGAGGAATGGCCTGCCCGGTCTGAACCCGAGTAGTGTTCAGTTACTAGACTTCAATGCTAATCACAGTTTGTTCATAACTAACACCATGTTCAAGCATAAGGCTGTTCATATGTGCACTTGGCACCAGGATGTCCTAGATTGCAGGTCAATGATCGATTTTGTTATCGTGTCATCAGACCTGTGACCATATGTCTTGGTCACTCGGGTGAACAGAGGTGCAGAGCTGTCAACTGAGCACTAACTAGTGGTAAGTTGGATCCGAAGGCAGGGGAGGACGCCATTCCGACCCAGCAGACCCAAACAAATAGTGAGGGTGTGCTGGGAATGTCTGCCTGAGGACCCTGTCAGCGTGGGCTTCGGCTCCCACTTCCGGAAGAACTTCAACCATATTCCACAGGAGACTGGAGACATGGAGTCTGAATGGACCATGTTCTCCACGTCCATTGCTGGAGAGGCTGCTTAGAGCTGTGGCCACAAGCTTGTCGGTGCCTCTCGTGGTGGCAACCTTCAAAACAAAGCGCGGACACCAGAGGTGAGGGGGGGCCATCAAGCTGAAGAACGTATCCTACCAAGCTTGGTTAGCTTAAGTAACTCCTGAAGCAGCTGAGTTGTACCTGCAGGCCAAGCGGAGTGCAGTTCAGGCAGTTGTCAAGGCTAAAATGCACGTATTTCTGGGGCTGAGGTTGCCAAAGTTGTTAAAAATTTCTTCGGTGGCAGGACCCCAGGTTTGGATGAGATTTGCCCCAAGTGCCTCAAGGCTCTGGATGTTGTAGGGCTGTCCTGATTGATGCATCTCTGCAACATCGCGTGGATGTCAGGGACAGTACTTTTGGCATGGCAAACTGGGGTGATAGCTCCCCTCTTCAAGAAGGGGGACTGGAGGGTGTGATCTAACAAATGAGGAACCACACTCCTCTGCCTCCTTGGGAAGGTCTGCGCCAAGGTACTGGAGAGGAGAGTGGTAAAATCTCAGATCCAGGAGAAACAATGTGGTTTTCATCCTGGTCATGGCACAATGGACCGGCTTTTTAGGGGCGGCAGTGGTTCAGTCCACTGAGACTTGGACTGGGAACCGGAGAGTCAAAAAGGGGATGCAGGTTCAAAACTCTCCCAGTGCACCTGGGAAAAAAAGCCGGAAAGCAGAAGGACATTGCTGAGCGTTGACTCAGGGCCCGTATGGACCACTGTGTGTATGAGGGATGGACTGGAAGCTGGAGAGGTGACAGGTCAGTCCCTGAGCACTGCCGAGGTGCCCTTGAGCAAGGCACAGAACCCCCCCCACATTGCTCCCTTGGCACCTTCATGGGCTGCCTTCCTCGCTCTTCACCTCTCCGCACATGTCTACAGAGTTCTGTTTGTGCATGATGCGTGTGTGTTCAGGACTGCATGCAACTGCAATACTATAAGAGGACTGGGACTATTAAAGGATGTCTTTCCTTCTCAAGGAGCCTGGAGGGCTCGTGGAGTTTGGCCAACCAGTCAAATGAGTTTTGAGGACTTCGAGAAGGCATTTGACCACATCCCTTGTGGTTTTTTGTGAGGGGTGCTTTGACAGCATGGGGTATCAGGCTCATTGCTACAAGCAATCCAGTCTCTACGTGACCATTATGAGAGCTTGGTTCGTATAACCAACAACCAGTCAAACTTGCTCCCAGTAAGAGTGGGACTCCACCAGAGCTCCCCTTTGTCACAGATCCTGTTTATAATTTTCCTGGGTAGGTTTTCTAGGTGCAGTCAAGAAACAGAGGGTGTCATGTTCGGTGGCCACAGGATCTCGTCTCTTCTGTTTGCAGATGACGTGGTCTTGATGACTGTGTCAAGCAATGATGTTCAGGTCTTGCTGGAATGGTTTGCTACTGAGCATGCAGTAGCCAGGATTAGAATCAGTACCTCCAAGTTCAAGTAATTTCCCCCCTGGGGATTAATGAAGTATTCTGATTTTGAAATCTATGGTCCTCAGCCAGAAACGGGTGGATTGTCCTCTCTGGGTTGGGGATGAAGTCCTGCCCCGAGTGAAGAAGTTCAAGTATCTTGAGGTCTTATTTAAGGGCGAGGGGAGGATGGAGCGGGAGATCGACTGATGGAGCGGAGCAGCATCTACAGTTATACAAAAATTGTACCGATCTGTCATGGTAAGAGAGGCAGCTGAGCTCTGAGGTAAAGCTTTTGATTTACCAGTCAATCTATGTTCCTACCCTCACCTGTGGTCATGAACTTTGGGTAATGACAGAGAGAATGAGATTGTGAATACAAGCAGCTGAATTGAGCTTTCTCTGTGTCATGGTTTCCCATGGTGGGAGAAGTGGTGTGGCGTGGACCCACAATGCAGACCGCAGAGACATGACTTAAACTAAAAAGGCTTTATTGCCAAACAAAGAAACTTGACAAAACCAAAACAAAACCTAAGCATGAATCCGATATGGTCAAAACATGAACGTGGCATGACGTGGTCCTAGGTAGAGGAAACATAAAAATGGCATGGAGATAGTCAAAGAGACAGAGACCTGGGATGGCGTGGTGTTAGTCAGGTAAACTGACAAGTGAACTGACAATGCCGCAACACAGGTAGACAGGAAGACAGAACTTAAAAAGACAGAGACAGCCAATCACAGGAACAATGGGTAACAGGGAACAGCTGAGACAGAAGGAGGGGAAGCGCAATGAGGACCAGACAGACCACCAAAATAAGACAAGGACAAAACAGACTGTGACGAAGACACCTAGGGACGAGGGAAAGGCAAAGGACGAGGAAGAGGACAAGAAACAAGGACGAGGAAGACCAGGAAGGGGGGCCAAGAGGAGGGACCATGACACTCTGTAGGCTTGCTGGACTCATTCTTAGTGATAGGGTGAGGAACTCAGTAAACTGGGAGAGGCTCGGAGTAGAGTCGTTACTCCTCCACATCGAAAGGAGCCAGTTGAGGTGGTTCGGGCATGTGATCAGGATGCGTCCTGGATACCTCCCATTTGAGGTGTCTCGGGAACGTTCCTCTGGGAGGAGTCAGGGGAGCTGGAGGAGGTGGCTGAGGAGAGGAAAATCTGGGTGTTTCTGCTTGAACTGCTGCCTCTGTGACCCAGACCCTTGGAAAAGCGGTAGATGATGGATGGATGGATGGATTTATTCAGCTCACAGGGATCTGATGTAATTAAAGGTGCAGAAAAAATGATCCATGTAGAATCCAAAAAGCTTCGTCTGATGAGCTGCCTATAGATATTGAGAAAAGAGGTCAGCTGTAATTCAAGGTCAAAATGTTTTCTGGGTAAAAGTTCAGTAGTAAAATTTGGACATTCATTTATTTATATGGACAGTGTTTATGATTAGGATTAAATCTAAACTATGTTTGTCATTCTACTGTGGAAGGACCATTCCCATGAAGCGCTACAGGAGCACCTCCAGAGACCAGACTCAGAAAATGCAGCAAACACTGACCACTGACCACACTGATTCACTAGATTATGCTAGCATCATCTCTCAGAATTGCTCTAACAAAGCTGGTGGTGAGGCACCGAAACCCGACTCCTCTGCCTGTGAACATTCAGCTGTGATGTTCAGCAAGCGTCCAACTAGCTCGACTGTCACTCCACCATCCAGGCCAACAAAAGAGCTTTTCTACAGTCAGTGAGCCACAGCAAAAATGAGATCAGCTCTGTCAGTTCATCTGATTGTATTTTTAAAAAAATT
The DNA here is from genome assembly GCA_015106775.1 of Etroplus canarensis. Taxonomy (NCBI): domain Eukaryota; kingdom Metazoa; phylum Chordata; class Actinopteri; order Cichliformes; family Cichlidae; genus Etroplus; species Etroplus canarensis. Next base: position 12,895 of record VUQH01089671.1, on the reverse strand, counting down.
ATTATTAACTTTATTTTGTTAATCAGTTTTATGCATGTCTTACAAATGCATCTGTGATGGTCCCTGGGTTTGATGCTTGGATTTTGCTCCTTACTTCTGATTAATGTGTTTGAGTTGAGTTTCCATTTACTGTAGGTTCTCTTATTATTTCCTCTGCAGAAAGTTAACATGTTGAGCTTTCTGAGTAGTTTTTATTACATCATCTTACAATCCTTAATTCTTAGTTCTTAATTTTTAATTATATGAACTCTAAAGTTGGTGATTCAGTTTTCCAAGATTATTACTGGTGGATTTCCTTGTTGATGTTACTTTTTAAATTCCTGAATTCTAGCTTTGATTGCTGCAAGGCTGAGTTTTTACTCCTGTTTGTTTCACTTTTTACTGCAGAATGCTATATCTCCTAGTATATTATACTTCCAGTATTTTATGGAGTCTGTTATTTGAGTTTAGTTCTTTGAGGGGTTTTTTCTACCGTCCCTAGTGTCTCTTTTTAGCTTGTCTGTGTGAGTTTCCTTTTCTTAGTGTGCAGTTTATTTTTCTCAGCGATTCCTGTTGTACTTTGTTAGTCTGTGTATCTTCTTCAGATTTTCATTTCCTGACTGTCTTTACTGATTGTTTTCCTGTCAGTCAGTCAGTCAGTCAGTCTCCATGGTTCCTGATTCCCTGCTCTCTGACTGTTTGCTTTGTATGTTCAAAGATTTTGGACTATGGGTTAATTTGTGAATAATCAGCCTTAAATCCTAACTTTGAACTCCTGCTCTTGGGTCCTTGTAAATACCTTCACTCCACATAGCGATATTATGACAACATTCTTTAAAGGCTTTAAAGGTAAATGTTCTGGATTGGCCAAGTCAACACCCAGATCTCAATCCAGTCCAGAATTTGTGGCTGGACTTGAAAATAGGTGTTCACTCCTGACAGAGCTTGAACTGTTCTGCAAGGAAGAATGGAAAAAAAATGCTGTGTCCAGATGTCCAGCCTGACTGAGACATATCCCCACAGACTCAGCGTTGTGACTGCAGCCAAAGGTGCTACTACATACTGACCTAAAGGGTCTGAACATTTATGCAAACATTTATTTTAACTTATATATATTTAATGAATTGACAATAGTTTGTAAAACTGTTTTCACTTTGAGCTCAAAGAAGATTTTTTTTCAAATTCTTGTCAAAAAAGCCAAATTGTATGGACCATGATTTCATATAATGAAGCAATAAAATGGTAAAACATCCATGGGGGGGGGTGAATACTTTTTATAGGCATCATACAAGGGTGCAGCTGAAGGTACACAAGGCAAGTATGGCTATATTTGGCCCAACTAGTTTTCTAACATAAAACGTTCTTTCAAAATCAAACTTCTTGTTTTGGTTATTGCTACATCAGCCAAATGTGCTGACTAAGAAAAATGGGAATTTCTGTGAGTAAAAAGTGCATGCCAGTTAGGATAGGACCGGAACGTCATGCTTACCTCAGTAATGTCATCAGCATAATCGTCATCTGGAGGATCACAGCAAAAGGAAATAGAGTGAGATCGCAGTTTACCAATTTAAATTTCATTAATTTACTCTAAACCTTAATCACTTTTTTTTTTTAGCAAATATTAAATATGTGTTGTATAACTGTAATCAGGTGAAACCCTAAATCTGACAAAGAAGCTTTCAGGCCCAATTTTAACTGATAAAGACCAGGCAGGAACATAAAACAGAAAAAACTCTGCAAACAGCACGAAGTACTCTGCATATACAGAAATATTATTAACGTAGTGCAGTTGTAGAAGTAGCCGTACTAGGTCTTGATTTAATTAGTTCTAAAATAAAAAAAAAACACTGTAATACTGCTGTCTAACTGCTTTAAATAAACAGCTCCTTCAAACATCACACAAAACTCCCCCCATCATACCACACTTGGTGCATTCCCTCAGTAACCTGACCATCAAAAGGAGCTGGGCTGGTTTGACAGTTCCTGGGTCCAAACTGGACGTAGTCTGGATGACTGGTGAGAAATGAACAAATTAAACTGATCCAAATCTTAAAACTAGAACTTTTAAACCAGACTCTCTTTAGGACTTCATATTCTGCTTGGCAGCAGCAAACACACACACACACACACACACACACACACACAACACAGCTGGGTTAAAAGCACTGAGGATTGTGGTTAGAGGTCTCCAGCTTCCTGTGACAATACCCCACCACCATCACTGTGTAACAGTAAACTCCATCCTAAACTCCGCATCAAACCAGTTCTAAGCGCACCACGCAAATATTGTGTGTTCAACAAGAGGAAAACAAAGCATTCATTTAATAAAGTAATGCAATGATTTTAAAAAGCCTTGCTCTCACATCTTATCGTGAGAGGCATCTCACAATCGTTCACTGTCTCTTATTACATTCATTTCAATATGTTCACCACAAATTTAGGGAAATTTGGAACTTGGACTCTCTCACGTTCTCATCAGTGAACTTGTTTTCTGCCTCCATGCGCCTCTTAATTAAGGCTGTTTTGTGACACGAGGTTCACCACAGTATCACAATACAGCCTGCTCTGTAAGCTCATTAGGAGTAAGCTGTTTTGGCTGTGTCTCCTAAACTGTTAATGTCATTGTTTTCTCAAAAAACTTGAATTAAAGTTAAAACTTTGCCCTCTGATCTCATTTTGACAGTTTGACTTAAAATCCACTCTGGAGGTGGAAGCTTTAACATTTTAAAATAACATCTCTTTCCTTTGTAACTCCTAAAGCTGCTCAGTTTCTGTTTAGAAAGTGTGCAGATAAAGAACTAATTCTCCCCCTAACTGATCAAAGTGTTTTTCAATTTTACTACCTATCTGCTATTTCTGTCATATGCTGAAGACTTCCTGTTAATCCAAAGAATGACTTGTTTTCACTCGCGTACACACACCGCTTATTTCCTGTTTACCCCAATTAGAAGAAGCAAGTCACAATGAGGAAGAGGTTATAAAAAAGGGCTGATAGAACATTTTAGGTAACATAAAACCAAAGTTGAAGAAAAAAGTCTCGAGGACAACAGGCTGGAGAAACAGACCGAAGGAAACAAACTGCAGATAAATACCTGAAACTTCAAGATATTAAAGAAGCATCGAAAACCAGCATGAAGTCACTTCTACTTCTCATCCTCTCAATGGTGGCAGGTAAAAAGACCACTGACACTCATGCAGACGTACTGTAACAGAATAGTGAATATTATGTGTCACATTATTTATTACTCTCAGATATTAATAGTTTTCTACATATTTTTGTGTTTTAAACTTTTAGTCTTAGTTTTAGTTCAGTGCAATTAAAATAATGAGAGTTACAACTAAACAAATTATTTTAAATTTTTTTTTGAAAATGTTGTTCTGTATAATTTGACTGTGTACCTTTTTTCCTGTTAAACCCACATGATTGTATAAACACAATAATTAATGATTTTGAGGAAAAATAAAAATGCTAGTAGAAAAAGTGGTATTTTGGGAGAAGCTGATTTTATTAGAGAAGCTGTTTCAAATCTTACTAATGTTGGTTACATATGGATGCTGTATTTAAATTTAATGAATTTTAATTTTGAATAATTAAGATTTCATGAGTTAAAATTTCTGACTCTGTATACATCTGTGGGCAACATAAAAATTAATTCTTGGAGCACAAAACATCCAGCTTAAAGCCACAAAAAATATTTAAATAACAGAAAACAGAATAATAAAAACCTGGAAATGTTGAGTCTCAGTTTAAAGTTATAGGCAGGAAGGGATGATTATTATGTCTGAGTTTTTTAAATAAACTGCATGTTAAAGGCATCTATATGGTACAAAAATATCATTTTTGTGATTTTTGTGAAACTACTAAAAATGGACTTCTCTCAGAACTTTTTTGGAAAAAAATGAATGAATGAATAAAGCGAACTGATTTACAGTGACTTTTGTTCCAGACTCTGATAAAATATCAATTTCCTCCTTTGATCTGCAGGTTGTGAGGCTGAATTTGATGTGAAGGCGTGTTTACATGGATGGGTTCAATTTAGCTGCAAATATCCTGACACAAATAAAACATATGAAGACATCAGTGTAGCTGTCTCCAACAGAACAACTGCAAGAAGCCCTCAGAAAGATGAGTGGAAAAAAAAAAGCAGATTTTCTCTGTACCATGATATGAAAAATCAAAATCTCAAGGTGGCCGTTAAAAATATTGAACAGACGGACTTTGAAGAGTACAAATGTGAATTTTACCACAGCTCTAACTCATCTGACGTACAGAAAGGGAAACTACAAAAAGGTAAGGAACTTGAAATTATTCTCCTCCTCCTTCTGAATCTGAATATTTAATAAGAAATAAATACAGAGTAAAAATGAGAGTTTCCAGGCTTTGAGCTCTGATCATTTTTTAAAATAAATTCCACCGTGAGTGAGTCCTCCTCTATTTTAAATCTTTGTCTAAACTGAGAAGCAAGTTAGAAAAAATGAGTGAGTATGAAATGAAAGACCTCATATGAGTAAGAAAATACAAAAACTATCTTTCTCTATTTTTATTTTAGAGGATAAAAGCTGCCAGCAAACATTTCATCAAATAGCACACAGACACGATGAAACCACCATCACATGTGATCATCCTGACAGTGAACACAAGTCCTTCCATGCATTTTTCTGCAAAGAGAAACGTTCCATCTGTGAGGATATTTTATCAACAGAATCCTCTCAGAAGTCAAAGTACAAGTTCACTCCCACAAACAGCAACCATGGCTTTAGCATCTCCATCAGTCATCTGTCCCCACAGGATTCTGGTATCTACTGGTGTGGAGTGGAATCAGATGATGGGAGTTACAGATTTTCACTCAAACAAATAAAACTGGAAGTCAAAAGTGAGTATTTTAAATCTACAGCCTCTAAAGTTTTAATCTTATGTTAAAATTACAGTACTTTGACAAATATTTATTTCTTTTTCTTCTGTTTTCAACAGATTTCAGGAACTTTAGAAGAAAAGCAGCTATTGGACAGAACTTCACATACTGGTGTAAATATGACCTGTTTGAAAATGTCTCCTTATTCATCTGTAAGGGAGAAGATCCGTCTACATGTCAACCTGTTCTAAGCACAGCAGAGTCTCCAGTGAACACGAGGTTTTTCATGAACAATAACAAAACTACAAAAAATGCAACCATAACAGTGAGAGAAGTCACAGCAAACGACAGCGGGACGTACTGGTGTGGAGCAAAAAGCAACAACAACCAAACAAACAGCACAATCTTTCACAGATTGTCTTTGACTGTAGGTGAGTCGTTATCTGACCCTGATTTCTGAGCATTTTCTTATCTGGAAAACCAGTTTGACACACTGTAGAAATGATACTAATAATAGTAACATTGTAATGGACTGATCATTGTGTTCAGAGCATCACATGGTGTTTTTAGTGGTGAGGATGTCAGTCATTTAGAAAGCACGTTGCATTATGAGTTGTTCCTGTACTTTATAGAGTGAATCTTTTCAAGTCAATCTGCCCAAAAAGTGTCTAATTAGCCCAGGAAATCTTCCTAGGCTTTCTGATGGCCCTGCATCCTGCTGGACTGCCACAGTTTCCTGATGTCTTTACTGCAGTCATTTTAATATTAATTTGTTGCACTGCTGTGTTTGGCAAAATTTTACAGAATTTTGAAAATTATGTCTGACAAATGTGATGCTTAGCGCTTCAGGAGCTTGTTTCTAAAACAGAGTAAAAGGAGTCAAAATTGTGGATATTTTTCATGTTTTGCTTAACTCTCTCCTTTGTCTTAAAAACAGAGCCAGCCCAGCAACTACAGCACCTACTCAGAGTCCAGGTGAGAGAGTACATTTAATATTATAACTGCTGCAAAAAAGCAGTGGGAAGTTCATAAAGTTAAAATATCTGTATGATTTCTTCTAAATTTCTCAAAACATATATATGAGAAGGTCATGCTGCTTCTGTTTCTGACTTTTTTCATTTGCAGGCAGTTCCAGCGGCTCTGAGGTCGTCACTGTTGTGATCATCTGTGGAACTTTGCTGCTACTGATGCTGCTGATGTTTGTAAAAGGTCTGATCCTTTTCTACCAGCGTAAGTACAAACATTTGCACAACATGAAACTGTCAGGTTTCTGTGTGTGTGTGTGGAGAGTGGACCCAAACTGAGGACTACCGGAGGCGAGACGGGGTTAACTTAGAAGGCTTTGTTAAATGATCTCCAAGATAAGCTAAGTCCAAACTTGAACATCAAAAACAGGAGCGCACAAGCGAGCACGCACGCAGGGACTGAACATCCCCGATGCAACACTGAACCGAAGAGAAGCAGAGTGTAAACAGAAAAGGACTAACGAGCAAACAGGAGGGAGAGGAGCACAGGTGGCAACAATCAAGAGCAGGAAGTAAAACACAAGACGAGACTGATTACAAAGTAAAACAGGAAACAGAAATCACAGGGAACCCGAGACAAGACTAACCTGATGAAAGACAGGAACAGAGCAGGAAAACATCTGGAGACCTAAATAATAAACACAAGGCCACTCGAGAAAACATAACCTAAAAGAAAGGAGAACAACTACAAACACGACTGCAAGAATGGAAATAAAACACGGCAGGGCTCAATTAAAATATAGAAAAAAAGGGAAAAATATAGAATTAAACGTGCCCAAGGCTAAACTAGGGAATAATAATAATAAACAAGGATGCCATGACAGAAAGTAAAACTAAGAATGTCAAAACTGTAAAAGAAGCTAAGAAACTCAAAAGCATCCAAAACTCAAGACCATAACAAAAACAACACGTACTCCCCTGATGTCTAAAAACTCACAACAGACAGGATGTAGCACAGTAGCAAAATCTAGACTTACTTTATTTTTAAAGTTATGAAGCTGATTACCTTTGCAAATTTGTTAAACCAGATTAAACAAAAGCAGGAAACTCTAAATCATCAATGTAGCTTCAACAGTTCTTTCCTGAACAGCTGTACAGCAGCAGCTGGTGAAGGCAGCTGTCTTTCAATTCAGAGAAATCCCATAGAATTCATTTATTTTTGTATTTTAATTTCTTTTTTATTTGCCAGGATTTTTCCGTTCAAGAGACATTAGAATTGGAGCAGCAGCACAGCATATTAAAGAGGTAAGTGTCTTTATGTATGCCTGTAGCTAATGAAAAGTATTGTTTATTAAGCAATACTTCTACAATTTAAAGTACAACTTTGAATAAAAATTTTCTTTATGTATTAGCCATTTTTTATTTCCAATGTCTGAAGAGATTGGAACATGACCTAAAACATGAGACCTTCTCACTACAGTATCCAAACAGATTCATTCTTTAAAAAAAAATCTGTTTTTATGAGAAAACAACAACGGGGCCAAAACCAAAAGACGTTGCTCAGGCTGTAAACATGCTTTTCAATGCTGTAAAGCTGAATATTTTAACATGGGAGTTGATCGGGGTTGACTCGATTTTGGAGCCAGCCTCTAGTGGCCTCTAGCGGAACTGCAGTTTTTGACCCTTTCACACCAGATGAATTCTTTTTATCCCAGAGGCTGCCATATGGTTTTCTCTACTGAGGCCTATCTTGTTAAATGAAATTTTGATGGTCAGATAAAAACTACAATCAGCGTCAGCAGGGTAATCTGTTTACGTAGGGATTGTTTAGTTTACCTGCTAACACTGTTACAAAAAAGCTGCAATGAGTGAATATGGTTGGATAAATAAAACTCCTGGGATGATCTGGTAATTAAGTGGTCATTTTCAAATTATTTCCTCAGCTAACATTCTGAATTGAACTGTTCAAAATGTGTTCTTCATTCTTCCCTGCAAGGATAATATCTACAAGGAGACAGAAGAACGCCACCACAATCAAGATTCAGAAACTACAACTGTACTCCATCTCACTGTCAACATTAAAAACCACAACTACAAGACAAACCACTCTACTTCACTGCCTGAAAATATTCTGCTGTAAAGGTCAGCAGGTCAAATCAACTGGCACTCAATGATCCAGATGGACAGAAGAGCCTCTGTAATCAGAAAAAGTGAAAAAGATACCTAAAAAGATCTGAAATATACAACATCTATGACCAGGTCATTATATCTGGATGTTTTTATTTTCCAATGAAGTCCATCTTATTAGATGTCTCATTAGTGGACAGAGGAATTACTTAATTGCAGTCTGAGTCACAAATGTTTTGCAGCTTTGTAACCCATCTATTTAAGTTCTTATTTTAATTCATAGAGCCACATTTTTACACTATATGGACAATGGACGGAATGCAGTTTCACCCCTGGGGATTAATAAAGTCATCTGATTCTGATACACCTACTTGAGGTTTTGTGACATCCCATTCTAAATCCAAAGGCCTTAATATGAAGCTGCTGTGGTTCTTAAACACTTGCTCTTTATAATAATACCAAGTTCATGGTGGAATGTCTATGATGGGAGAAATTGCACCAGCTGAATGGTTGCAGTGGCAGCATCCTATCACAGAACCAGGCTGGAGTTCAGAGAGCGCTTTATAATGACCCATTCTATCCTACATAAAGGCAGATGAGACTGAATGACAGAACTGAACAATGATAAAGTGTGGCCCAACACTTTTGTCCATACAGTGCATATCAGTAAGATATGTAATAATTATATTCGTTTATGCTGTATTTTATTTGTTTTGTGGTTTTAGCGGTTGTTAGTTTTTCTTTATTTTGTGAGTTTATGTGTAAGCCTTTATTTTAAAAACAGTAGTAAGTAGTTTACTTCCATCTCCCCCAATCAACAAAATAGGCTGCACCTGCTTAGTCAGCGCCTTTATTAAAGGGAACAGGAACACAGCAAAGCACAGAGAGAATGTGGAACATGTTTTATTAGAAAGTCATGGATACAGGAGAGAAAGAGAAATTTAACAAAGATTTAGAAGCAGGAATGTGCAGGACGTAAGCTTGGATGTTTTGTTTCAGGGGGGTTATTAATGGGGGCACAGCAGCCCTTTGAGTTTTTGAGGGAAACAGGAGTTGCACATAAAATCTAGCTGCAGAAGTATGAAAGCTGGTTTTTGGGTGTGTAAGTAGAGCAGGAAGTCTGAGTGGGATGGAAACCTGCCACCCCTCGCAGCGAGCATCTTATAGTCCCGTAGTGTCACTCCAGCCAAGTACAGTAAGTGGCTGACTACCTTCAGTCACTTTACTGCCATACATGCTATGATGTCTGCACGTTTGTGGTGGAAGGATTTATCATTCCACAGAGGTAATTTAGGAGGACAGACCATCACTGCACAGCCGTAACCTGGAGCTCTCATATAGATTTAGATTTAGATTGTAGTTTTATATTTTACTTTATATCATATTTTTATATTTTACCTTCAGTGTAAGTGGCATCTGTATTTACTGTGTATTTTTATATTTTACCTTATTTCTTATATTTTACCTTAAGTGTAAATGGTGTCTGTATTTACTGTATAGGCTGTCTGTATCTGTTAGTCCGTTGTATTGTGTAAGTCACTGGATTCTGAAATTTCCTTTGATTAATAAAGTACCTATCTATCTATATATCTGTTTAATACACTGAGATGTTGAGTATCAGCCACTGAAGAAGCAGAACACAGTCCAGCAGAAAAAACAGGAAAAAGAAGAGAACTGGGCAGAGAAGTAGGCAAGAAGGGCCCAAAATAAAAGCTGAGACTGGAGAACAATACACACAGCACAAAAAGATCACGTTTTAATCAGAGTGTAGCAGGAATCATTTAAACTTGTGTGATATTGATGTGGTCAGTAAGTATCAGAGGGGGTTGGTAACCAGTTT
>VUQH01089670.1:2263-12894 GCA_015106775.1 Etroplus canarensis | reverse complement strand
TCTCACTGGAGGCGTTTCGGGCACGTCCCTCTGGGAGGAGACCCCGGGGAAGACCCAGGACACGCTGGAGAGACTATGTCTCCCAGCTGGCCTGGGAGCGCCTGGGTGTCCCCCCTGAAGAGTTGGAGGAGGTAGCTGGGGAGAGGAAAGTCTGGGCTTCTCTTCTCGAACTGCTGCCCCCGCGACCCGGACCCCCGGACAAGCGGTAGACGACGAGACGAGACGAGACGAAATCTGATTTTTTTTTTTTTCAAATCAAATTTAGACCACTTTCATATTTGCTCCTAAAATGTCTGATGTTTTTCAACCCACCTCAGTCTCGCATTTCATCTGACTTTGCCATTACTGAAGTGAGACAGACGTCATAATTCTGCGCCGGAGGAGGCGAGACGCGCAAGACCAATAAACAATGGACCAAACAAGCATGGCAGACTGATGGAGCTAGTCAGTGGAAATAAAGTGAAGTTTTACTCACACTCTGACATGTGTAGCATCCATATTTACTTCTGTAAACACAGCGTGCTGCATGTGACATCACATCTTCTTCTGCACATGCACATCACAGGGCCATAGACTGTTCACACTGGAGTCTGATGGCGGTCGCATTTAAATTATAACGTGAACAACTACGCAAAATAATCAGATCTCAGACAAAAACTGGAATTGCGCATTAAGACCCGCAGTGTGAAGGTTGCCTAAGAGCCATGCTGTGAGGTGACAGTGCTAACCACAGTGGACTTCCTGAAGATACTAGGCAAGCAGTAACACTATGAGAAGCTATGCATTTCTTGTAAGGACAAATAAAGCAATTTGCATTACTTCCACTCAAACAAAGACTAATGAGCAAACAGTGCTGCTCTCTCTACTGCTAAACAGCATTACAGATGCTATTGTCTAGAAAGAAAATAATGTAATGGTCTCCCTGCTGTCTCCATCTCCTTGGTATGATGAGGTGTGAACAAGAAAGCAGGTGTTCTAGTCCTTAGGCCACTGTGCGTGCTCGCGCACGTGCGTGTGTGTGCATGTGTGTGCGTAAAGAAGGAGAGAGAGTGAAAGAGAAATCCCTCGGGCAGGCAGTGCCAGTAATGTTCTCATGGTGCTTCACATTTTCTTCCAGCACAGTTTTGGCCAGTCGCCTATGCTTGAACCCGAGGGAGAGTACCTACACACTCACACAGGAACACAATGAAATTGCTTAGAATAGCACAAACAATAGAAGAATATCTCTGTTCAGCAAATACAGCAATTATAGTGTTGGGCAAGGAGCCAAAGCTATTGAGCCCCAGCGCAATGGTTCAAAGGGAGGCCAAGCACTTCTGTAGCAATCAGAACTGAGAAAACTGACCTACATCATGTTAAATACAGCCCCAAAATAAAGCAGGGACTTCCCCAATTAGATAAAGGTCTGAACAGATTTACTCCTTCAATGCAGACTGTCATTACCAAACAATTTTAGATGATTATCTGTGTAATACACACAGACGTGCAAATCGGGCAGTGGAGTATGATAAAACCTTCAAAGGATTGCTGATGAAGAGGTACACCTGGAAGGTTTCTTCACCAGCAGCGAAACTGAAAGAAACATCCCAGCATAGCAAACATTGTTAGGTACAACATGTCTCTCAAAGTATAATGCACCTCACACATCTTTGCTTGTCTTTATGAGCCTGCACACCAGCTTTAACTACATGTGCCTCACGACAGGATGATGCTATTCAACAGATAGGCCACTGTCCACATTTTAAGCATCAAGATCTATCAAAGCATTAGAAAAGTAGCTCCTCATTGTGCTTCTATGTGTATAGCATCTAATGTGGGCAGTCAGCATCAACTGAAACAAGTCAAATATCACAGCTCTATGATAAGGCCATAGATTTTCAAACTACTGCGTACATCTGCACAGAGAGAATCAGGAAAACTTAGTGAGGTTAGCGTGAGAAAAGATTAAAGGCAACCATGATCTTGATGCCTAAACCTGACTGAACCATGTGTGGAAACAAAAGTAAAAGCTACTTAATTAATGCGTAAAAATGATGAGAGGTTACCCCAGTTAGGTAACCCCAGTCTTCTGACTGCACTGAACTTAATTCACCACCAGGCCTGCCCCTCTGACTGAGGACTGGCTAAGGGTAAGAATACTGGTTGGGGCTCAGCAAGGGTTTCTGAAGGCAATTTAACCCACCTGCATTCGAGTCTGTGCAAAAACACCACAGTAGTACTACTTGGACCCAAAGCTAAAAAGCAATTTAAAAACACTTTCCAGACCAGCTATGCCCAGACCTAAAGAGCAGCATTAGGATAAATAGTGTTGTGTCTACTCACCATCACTGTTGACACACTGGACTTGAGGGATTTGGGTTCCTGGTCCACACTCCTTGTCATTATCTGGGATGCACTCCTCCAGTTTAACCACCAGCCAGTCGAAGCAGCTGGGGTCTTCACACGGTATTGCCTCCACCAGGTGGGGGCAGTTCCCTGTCCCCCCTGTCGGCTCATTGACGATCCTTCTCTTCCTCAGTTTAAAGCCTGTGGGGGAACAACAGGAACCTAATGAACTAAATGAACTCAAGAACCAGCTCAGCACTAACAAACCACAGCTACCCCCGTGTCATCTGTTGAGGAAAAACTTGTGTGCAACTGTAAGCAAATTAACTTCACTCCAGGGTCACTGTGAGTTTTTGATGAAAAGCTTTAAAAATGAGATTTCATTAAGTCTAAAGTTAAGAGAGACACAAAAAACTGCAGACAATTACTAATGTAATTCTTCTCTATTTAAATCGGCTCTTTTCACCCAAAACGACTAATGCTTGAAGGAATTCATTAATTCATTTGGGCTTTTGTTCTCGTTTCTGCTCCTCAAGCACATTCGATTCCATGACCCAAGTCCTAGGAAGGGGGGGATGTTAACTCCAGCCTGGACAGGGTCACCCACCCTACTAATCTAAACTCCTGCTCCAGCCTGATAAGGAAGCAGAGCCCTTGAGTCCCTGCAGCACTCAGGTGGAGGCAGCAGAATCGCTGCCTTTTCTATTTCATTTTGGTCTTTCTTTTCCTCTCAAAAACCTTTATTTAACTGGGCAGGTCAGCTGAACATGTGCCACTGTGGGTCTCCCTGATGGAGGTTTTATCTGCAAGAGTAGAGGTGGTGATGGGGTTTGTTAGGGTTGCAGGGAATTCTATCAGGCATCACTTGCTATCTGCAGAGAGTATTATGAATGGAACGGCTGGAAGATAGCAGTGGCGCACAGGGTACTGCCGTTAGAATAAAGATCCGTAGTTTGACACTAAGATATAGAAATAGTCATGAGTGTGATCATCTGTCTTGTACATGGCTCAGAAGCAGCTCTGCAAACATCCTCAAGGACAGGTCAAAGTGAAGAAGAAAAAGAAAAAATATCTCATTCTCTAAAAAAAACAGGAATTAAAAGAGTTCTTTATTTAATTACTTGAGTCATACATTATTTATTTAATATTGCATTATTCATTGTGTCCTAACTATATCTGACCAGCTGAAAAGGCTACTGTCACCCATTACATTCAGTCAGCTGTGGCTTATTAAAATTCATTTTTCACATGAAGGTCCTAGCTGTGGCCTGGATAAAACTCATTCTTGAATGATGCTGTCTGCACAATTTAAGGGCAGCCATTGCTTGATTCTTTGCTTTGTTCCCTTGCTCAATCATGTAAAATCAAAGCTCTGATCATGCACCACAATGGACATGGGCACAGGCAGCTGGGGACTAGCTCAAGGACACCAACCATGCAAGCTTAATCACTGGCTGCATGAATGTGAAAATTAAAATAAATATTCAGACTCATCTACAAACGACAATATCCACTGGAGGTAAGTTTAATATATGTTACTCATAGGTTAAAAACATTTTACTCATAGGTTATTAATATGTTTTGGGTATGCTAGACATTATCTCCACATATGTCGACCTATCAGTAACGTGAGTCAACATATGTATATCATTCTTGCAACATATGGGCTGCATATGCGACCTCACCAAACTACAGTGTATAACAGCATATTTTAGTATGCTCTTAACTTGTACAAAACTTACCAATAACTTTATTGATGCATGCCAGTGTATTTGCAGATTTTTTTCATATGTGGGCATACGCTTGTTAAATCATCAATGTGTGACAGGGGCTTAAGTGAAGGAAACCATAGTTAGGCTGAAAAACCACAATGCATCTATCAAGTCAATTTGTTTCAATTCAATACAGTTCACTTCAACTCAGTTTAATTTCTTTCAGTTTTATTTATATAGCACCAGGTCACAACAAAAGTCATCTCAAGGTGCTTCACACTGTAAGGAAAAGTCAGTACACTATTAAAGAGAAAGCCCCAACAGACAATCCCCTATGAGCAGCACTTGGCAACTGTGGGAAGGAAGAACTTCCTTTTAACAGGAAGAGACCTCCAGCAGAACCAGGCTCAGGGTGGAGCAGCCATCTGCCTCGACTGGTTGGGGGTGAGGGGAGAGAGAAGAGAGAAAGTAGAGCAAACAAAAACTTCAGTAGCAGCCAACTCAACAATCTGGAACATTCTTAAAAAGAAGGAATGCAATGACCAGCTCTGCAAATCTCAACAGGCCAGGAAGACCACAGAAGATGCTTAATATAGATGACACCAGAATTCTTTCCTTGGTTAAAGAAAAACCTCTTCACAATATCTAATCAAGTCAAGAACACTCTCAAGGAGGTGGGTGTATCATCGCCAAAGTCTACAAACACGCAACACCTGAATGCATGTAAATACAAAGGGTTCACAGCAAGGTACAAACTACTAGTTACACACAAAAACAAGAGGTCAGATTAGTCTTTGTCAAAAAAAAAAAATTAAAAGAGCCTGCCCAGTTTTGGAACTGGATCACTAGCACCAGTGATGTGACTGCCGATAGAAGCAGCAGGTTAAATTATAAAGGGCTATACTCTCTGTTCAGATGCAGCCAAATGCTGCAACAGTGATGGGGCAGTTCAGTTGAATATAAATAAATATCAATTTGAAAAGCAGTAGATATAAATTCAAGGTGTAAATATATAATGACCCAAAACATACTGTGAAAAACACAGCATTTGGTGATATCCACTGGTTCTAAACATCAGTCAGTGAAAAGGATTTTCATCCTTATCCTCATATTAAAATCATGTTAGTTTGTCCAGTTACTTTCAAGACACTGAAAATGAGTGAGTCCTACACAGTTATTGCAATACTTCTGCTAAACTGGTTGAATTAAAGCTGGTTGTTTACAAATGCAAAATTACAAAACTTGTGTCACTGTCCAGATCGTGTTTGCCATCAGTGTTCTTCCAGATTCAGGGCAATCACAAATTTTGGGCTGCACATGGACACCCTCACAGGGGACACAATAAATAGGCCCCAGTCAGTTTGCTCAATAGAGGTTTTGAGGTCATTGTTATTTTGGGTCATCATTGACTCACAATAATAAAGTGGTGTCTATTCATTTACATACAGATCACACAGCGCAAACTGATGTTTGGTTCTGTGAACAAAGCCAAATGATTCCCATGTTCAGTGCCAGGAGGATAAAAATGAAAATATTTAAACCCAGGAGGACCCATTTTTAGTCAATGCTTCTGTGAATAATGAGAGCCAGGGTACACACACTTGTGTGTGTGCGGTTTGTTTTAAGATGTAAAGTACACGACAGGAAGAGCAGAAGTGGTGAAG
The DNA here is from genome assembly GCA_015106775.1 of Etroplus canarensis. NCBI lineage: Eukaryota > Metazoa > Chordata > Actinopteri > Cichliformes > Cichlidae > Etroplus > Etroplus canarensis. The sequence continues at coordinate 7,193 of VUQH01089670.1, read as the reverse complement.
TGAGCAAACGAGCAAGTGGGAGTGGATCCATCATTAAGATGCATGGAGAAGAATTTCTAGCCATCCCTTTCATTTGAGGCGCTTCATTAAGGCAGAGTCAACATGCATTAGTCATGGCGGACACTGCTGTTCCTGGGATAATTAGGGGTAAAGCAGTGACTGTGTCAACCCCACTGATGGACTAGCACAACCTGCCACAACAGCCAGAGACTCATTCCAAATTTACACCTTCCTATGAAGCTGTCACAAGGCTTTTGGCTTTAAAACCATAGATAAAATATTTTGTTGACTTACATACAGTATGTATATAGTTGCTTTGAATGTTTGAATGTGGGGATTCTGTCAGGCAACAACATATGACCCAGTTTGGCACTGAATTTTAGATTAGATTTAGTTAAATGTTTATTCTGATCATTTGTCGTGCTGGGAGAACAATACCAATGGTGGCACATGCACTGGTGGAGATGTTCTTGTAGGAAGATTTCAGGAAAGGAAAGCCTACAGAACTCCTTTACTTACTTTATGACACAGTGAGCAATTAGAATTCTGTCAGTGTCGCTTACCTTTCTTGGCTACTTGGTCTTCACAGTTTTCAAAGGTGCAGGGACCCCAAGCGCTCCATGAAGATACCTCACACTCAACAGGACAGCTTATATGGCAGAGCTGGGTGGTGTTTGGAGGAATACCCAGACACAGATTACTGTCCACTGGTCGTAGTGCTATGGAGACAAAGACAAAGCCAACCACACAGTGATGATCTCCGACAGAAAGGGTTTAAGATGTGGTTAAAGTTCTGAAAGGTGTATTTTGAACTAAAGCATCCCTAAACCTCCCCAGGTAGTTTTGGTCCCCAACCAGGCTGTGACTGAGAAATGCATGTTAGGTTAACTGATGAGTTTGCACCAACAGCTATGTGAAACTGAGGACTTTACAATTATTTTAAAGGCAGTATGAGAAAGAATACATAAAGTATGTGAAGAGCATCAGTCTCTTAGCGTAAGACTAGGAAAAAAGCAGGAAGAAAAATAAAAAGAGACACCGTGGTCTTACATCTCCAATACCCTCAACTTCAGAATCTCATATCCCCACAGAAACACATCAGAAACAGACTTTTTTAAAGCCTGTTTCATGTTTTGGCCTGATTCTCAGTGGACCTCAGCTCCAAGCAGCTGTAGGTGACTGTTTGCAAGGTCGTCAGGCTGATGAATCATTCTAGCTGTGCCCCAACAGGACTCAGTCTCATTCACATGCAAATTGCTTCAGCTTGGCCAAAGGTCTGTCCTTTAATAGTGTTGCTTAAGTGTCTGTACATGCTGCATGTCCTTGAGTGCTCGTGTAACACGAGCTGGAGAGCGGGGGGTATGTTGAATGACATGGCATGATTAGGTGCTACTTCATCAACATTCACTCTGAATAATGATTGAATTATTTTACATACGGTAATATGGACTTATTTTATTGGTTCAAGCCTTTCAAAGAAAATTATAAAGCCTATTATACTTAGTTACACACTACCTCACACTGTTTAACTGGCATAAAAAATACAACTTTATGATGCTGGAATTTATCAGGAAAATGGTATGTAACCTGTTAACCAGGGAGCACCTTTAAAGAGCAACTTGCAGGTTGCATATTGCTTTTTAGCAGCTGTTCCTCTCAAAAGCGAAAATGAGATTTTCCAGAAACAAACGGCTATCCCCCCATGTTACCATGGTCACGAGGTAACACAAGGGAATGTGCTGAGCCACATTAAGCTATATGAAATATGGAGGCAAAACGTAGTTCAGACCTTTGACTCTGAAGATGTTGAAAGTGTAAATCAGTGGCCCACAAACATATAATTAATTCTGTTAATCATCAAACAGACTAGGTACAGGTAAGGATCAGAAGAAATTATGGCTACCATTAAGAAATTAATGGTAGTCATTTCCACCTCCTCCGATTGTACAAAAGTGATTCAAAAATTTCACGTTTGTGGGAGCTCCCATCTCACAATTTTGGAGCCAGAGTCTGTGCAATAATGATTTGGGGTGGAGTTGCTGTATCTACACCCACACACCCTATGAGATGTGATGTAGAACAGACCCCCAAACAGACATTTGCCAGATTGGCAGTCAGAGCTCCTGATCATGGGGTAAAATCGTGCTCTTAAAGCATAAATTACTAACTCAAAACAAACTTATGAGAAAGGCGACAGTTTAAACCTAAATCAGCCTGATAAGAACTATTTGAAATTACAGAAACAATCTTTGGAAAAAAAATTATCTTAGGAGAAATATTTTATTTTTTCTGACCTCCTGCAATCTGCTAACATGGAGGGGGCGAGACTTAAGTCCTGCTCTGCAGCTACTCAGCAGGGGGCGATAGAGGCTTCACTTTTGAGGAGCCATCAGGTAGTCCATGTTTCTACAGTCCTATACTAGCTTACGTTAGCTATTTTTGTTTTACGAAATAATGTGACATCAATGCTCACGTATTCAATTATGAAAAATGATTCATTTACTACTATATGAATAACATATATAATATATGTACTATATGTTATCGATCATATGGCATCATGTGGCAAAAGCAAGAAAAAGCCTTTTATTAATACATTTTATTTGATAGGTGTTTATGTGGAAGCTGCAAACCAAAGATATTTTTTGACTCCAGGGATCAACTGCAGATGGAAACTTCTAGGTACTCTGATTTATACTTTAGGAAATGTTTTTTTTTTTTTTTTTTTACAAAGGAGTACGGTAATGCTGGCTAATGTTAGAGTGCTTCTCACTATCTAAATGGTGAGCCCACCTAATGTGCAAGTTATCAAACATTTAAAAAGCCTTGCAGCACAGTTCACATTTTTCTTTAGCTGAATCTAACAGTAAAGGATCTGCTTGCACTGAATAATTCCAGGAACACATTCCTTCTTTCTAAAATGAGTCCACACACCTGTTTTTTTATGTTTTTATTTTATTTATTTATTTTTTTAATGTGACAGATGCAGCAGTCAAGATATTGCTCAACCTACACAAAATATCAAGATACAGAAAACTGTCCTTTCTGTCAGTAGACCTGCGGACTCTGTGACCCTTGAGTTTTTTGCAAGTGACTTAATAATTCGCCATGATGAAACTCAGAAAAACACTGCTCAGACTCACTACCACCAACTATTGCACAGTACACATAGGGAAGCAGATGGCAGAGGACTCCCCACCTGTCCCTGTGTGATGTAATATAGTCCTAAAAACATGTTTAAAAGCTGGTTAAAATTTCTAACCTTCATATCTCACAGGACATATAAAATCATATACCGTTTTTGTTTACTTTCTTTTCCTAACCTGCAAACAATCACAAATCCCTATATGCTACTGGAAGGCATAAGAAAAACAAATAGAACAGATACATAAGGTCTCATTACTTCCCAATGGGCAAACACTATGTGTTTAAATGACATTTATCTGTACCCTATGAGGAATGCATTCAGTGGGGTTATATGGATAGATCCTACAGTACTTTTCAGTTACAATGAAAAAATACATATTTTCAGCTGATTGCCATATAGAAAGTCAGTATTAATAATACATTTACTCAAGGCCCTCCACAGTACCATATATAATTAGTACAGGCCATGGTAAAACCTTGATCTATTTATAATGAGCGGTTCTGTTTTTTTTTTGGTTTCACTTATCACACAAATATATCACTGGTTCAGCAACAATTACAGCTCAAAGGCTTGGGCATGTAATTTAACCAATTCCTGTAAAAGATACTGGGGCTACATTTTATCTATTATCTTCTAGACTTCCATGTGTTAAATGATATTTGGTATTCATGCCTTCAACAAATCACATTAACCTCATAGAATGTGGAATGTGATTGTCTGCAGTCTTATCAGTCTTGTTACACTGTTGAAGGCTTTAAGTCTTTATCACAAACCATTTCCCAATGAAGATCCAGCATGCAGATGACATAACTAGTCTATCTGCAACATCTGATCTACATTCTCAACCCCTCTTTCAGTAATAATGTCTGACTGTTGTGTAAAAGCTATGAGAACAGCAATGTGACTAGCTGAGAAATATTATTGAATATCGACACCATGACCTGGTTACTACCAAGTCATCATGGCAAAAGGTTAAGCAGGGTATTCCAGAAATCCTTCCAGACACTTGCACTGCTTCTGTATCAACAGTATGCAGGGTATGATCTCAATGATATGGGTATCACAAGTAGCACTGTTTTCTGTGATTAGCTGTCTTAAATTCTCTGAAAAAGTCTTTCAGCAAAGCAGTTGTCAAATTTACCAACATAAATTATGTATCCATTCATCCATTCATTATCTTCTGCTTATCCAAAGCCAGATCATGGTGGCAAGACACTAAGTATGGTATTCCAGACATCCTTCTCGCCTTTTACAGTATTCCAAGTCTTGGTCAGCAGTTCTTCTCCCCAACACAACCTGAGCCAAGCCCTATCCAAGTTTGTTTCTGTGATTGCTAATACCATCCTGGTATTAAGTGCAGTCATGAGCCACCCTATGCTCAAACATGGCCAACCCATGCCTACCACAAAAATCAGAAAAAAACACTAGTTTAGATCAGGGACACTATCCCTCCTAATCACCCCATCCAGGTTTCTCCATCATCACCCACATGAGTGTTTAAGTCTCCCAGGACAACTTTGGAAACCCTAGGTCATATCAGGTCATATCTTTCTGGTAATGAGTCCCTAAAATGGAGGGCATATAAAAATATACCTTCAGCAGCTATCTTATAGTCTCCCCGAGGGGTCTGATATCTATATCTATCTATCTATCCATCTATCTATCTATCTATCTATCTATCTATCTATCTATCTATCTATCTATCTATCTATATATATATATATATATATATATATTTTTTGTGTGTGTGTGTGTGTGTGTGTGTGTGTGTGTTTGTGATGT
>VUQH01089668.1:0-13772 GCA_015106775.1 Etroplus canarensis | reverse complement strand
CACAGGGTCCTGCATGCTAACTAATAACATTCCTTATTAACCTCATACCACACCTTCACCTTACAAGTGTGAGATCCCTGGTTCGATTCCAGGTGGGGATACAAGCCCCTCTCACTATGGAGGGTTGCGTCAGGAAGGGCATCCAGTGTAAAACCGCAGCCAAATTACCAATGCGGATTAATCCACTGTGGTGGAGAATACAAGGGAGCAGCCAAAAGGTACTACACAATAAGCATTTCTGAATTTGAGCTTCCCTTGAACCAAATGATCTGGTCCATGTAAATCTGGTTTTTATTACTGCCTGACATGAAAAGTTCATTATACACCTCTGTTTCAGCCATAAATAAACTTTGCAATTATTACTTTTTCTAACAATAAACAAGTTAGTTAATACTATCTAGGTTATACTTTAAAAGTTTGTAACTGACAATACTTCATTATGGAAATCTAGGGAACTTCCTTGAAACACAAGTATTCAAACTATTAATGGTATAGCCATATTGAAAAGATGCCACTGACAGTCTAGAAATGTAAACAATGCATGCATGGAAAGTAAATACTTTATGTTATGAAACACAAAACTGAACCCAGCCACAGGGACCACGCCCAAGTGTACTTCTGGTGCTAATCCCAAGCCTAGGTAAATGGGGAGAGTTGTGTCAGGAAGAGCGTCCAACGCAAAATCTTTGCCAAATCTAAATGCGGATTCACATTGCCTGATCTGCTGTGGCAACCCCTGACAGTAGCAGCCGAAAGAAGAAGAAGACGATACACAAAATCATATTATTTTTATTCCTGAGGTAAAGTGGAACCTGCATAACACGGCACTCTTCACAGGGGGCCGAGTTCTGACACTTCACTGCTTGGATCCAGGCAGTCCAATGGACGGACACTTTTTGCATTGTTGGTGTACCCACTTTAGCAACAACGTATGTTTCATAATGGGACCGGAAGTACACATTGAGCAGGTCGCGTACCATCTGTGTACTAGAGTCAGCTAATATAACTACTAAAGTTCAGCAAAGAGTTCTTCATGTATAGGTTTGTTTGTAGTGAAGATCATTAGAGAGGAAACCGCAATAAGCTTGCCTAACCTTCTTATTGATTGTAACATTTGATTGACTGGAGGTACTCTCGAAGAACCAAGAAAAAAGTGGCGTCAGCTCTTTGAGCGTTTTATTTGAAACTAATTTTTCTAACATTTTTAGTCTTGCTGGTGAAGTCAAGATGTTAGGGCCATGTCACTCCATGACAATTTAGCAAGCTTGTGTGAAGTCCTCTGAAACGCTGGCATATGCAGAACAATGATGTTAAATTGACGTATACATAACATATATGCTAGCGTACTGCCAGCATTCACAACTTGAAGCCCATTTATACCACTCCCCTTAAACGCACCACATACGCAATTATTCAGCAGCTGTGTGTTAAAAACGTTCAGATTGACTAGATCACATCAAATACTTCTACAAACGTCAATATGCGTTGGAGGTATGTTTGATATATGTTACAGATATGTTAAAAACATGTTACTCATAGGTTATTAATACATTTTGGGTATGCTAGACATTATCGCCACGTATTTTGACATGAGTAAGGTGAGTATCCGTATGCATTAAGTACTTGCAAAATACAGTCCTCGTATGTGGGACGTAAGAACCATACGCTGGCAAACATCAGAGATTTTGTGCATGCTCAAAATTTTCCATCAACCTTGCCGTGTTACTACGTATACCAGCGTATTTCAGCATGCTCCTAACTCATAAAAAGCTTCCCTAGAACTTAATTGATGTTTGCTGGTGTATTGGCAGTTTATTTTTACGTCAGCATACGCTTGTTAAATCATCAAGGTGTGACAGGGGCTTTACTTTTTTGTATGCTGGCCTCCTAAATTAGCACCAAGTCATCAAAATGTCTAATTTTACAGTTGTAAACCTCAGCTGGCTTAACTTTTAGTTAAGCCAACTGTTTTTTTAATCTACGGCCTTCTTATATAAGCTAAGCTAACTGGTTGCTTACTTCAGAGTGATATTTATTGCACAGACATAAAAATATTATCCGTCCCCTTGTCAGCTTTTGGAAACGTTAGCTGGAATGTTTTTATTTCACAAAATGTTGCGCTTTTGCATCTGAGTGAGGTGCTAATAGGTGTATTTTTTCCTTCTTCCACTCCTTCTCTTGGGTTCATCTAACTGGTTCTGGGCTCTAGCTGCATAATTATAAAATAGGTTAATAAAAGAATTTAGTTATCCCAAATGTTGGGAAATTACTGCATTACAGCAGCAATGCAAAATACAAGAACAAGGGAAAAGCTCGACAATTGAGAATCCAAAGGGGCACAACAAAGAGTGAAATGGGAAAGACCCTCCGCATCTGTTCATTTGGCAGCAAAGCGCAAACAAATGTTAAAGGTTTGAGCTGCATGTCCAGGAAGTGGTACAGAGGGTGGTTAGGATCCATTAATTATCCATTGTCATTCACCACAGCCACAATCATTTGGATGATCTGTGTGTCAGCTGATAGACATTTCCAAACAGAGAGTGGATTCAAGCTGCATTCACATAGCAACAATGAAGAATTCCCTTGGCGAGTGATATGGACACGCGCCAGCAGCTAGCAGTTCAATATTCAGGCCACAGAATATTGAACTGCAGCAGCATGTCTGGGATTACTCCACCTTTCAGTCACAGCTAGCACAATCCTTCCACATTAGTGTTCAGATTAATGTCCCCGTCCGCATTAGAAGACGTACGGTCACATCGTGGTCTGGAAAGTGTGAGTGTGGCATCATCTCACGTTCCATGAAGCACATCAAACTACGTTCACCGTGTTCTCTCTGGTCTCAGTCAGCTCAGTGAACTTGTCCATATTATTGTTCGAACTCTCACATCCACCACGACGTGTGTTGAAGCTCCAGCCCTGAAAGCCCGTCGTTTCCTCCGGGGCCGTGGGAAGTAGGGTCGCTGGAGGTGCTGCAGCATTCTGAGTACCAAAATCAAAAAGTAGATAAATAAACAAATGTGCTAAACACTTTAAGTAATATTCCTGTTGTTATTTAGCTAAGAAATGTGTGATATAGAAAGTTGTGATGAATAAATAACAATACTGAATCATGATGCCAGGTGTCCACATCAAATGACAGCGCATAGCTTCATCGCCAGTGCATCAGTACAAGGTGCATCAGTCAGAAATGTCATGGTCCCCCGTCCACCAGGTGCTGACCCACCTCTATCTGTCTCTCTCCCTTCAGTTTGCTCTCCTCTTCCTATTGTGTGTGTGTAGTATACATGGGTGAAATCGTGCTTAATAGGAGTAGGTGTGGCTGGTCTGATGGTTCTCTTGATGGTTTCCCGTCAACCTGATACCAAGCAGATGTCCTGAAGCGGGTCTGGTTCCTCCGCAGCTAATAGTTGTCACAGCTGTCGCAAGCATCACGATGGTGCGAAAATATTATAAAAGGAGCACAATGGAAGACCAGCGGATTAAGGAACCCCATCCCCGTCTTGACAGAGGCTGTTGCAATGGTCCCTTTGTTTACTGAGATCATCGGCCATCTCAGTGATCCTTCTCCAACTTGCAGTGATTAAAAACATGCTAAGGCTCCACCAAGATGCAAAAGAAACTTGCACTTCTGTCCCTCATGAATGTCTTCATGCACTTTATAAGCATTTTGGACATCAGTGCCCCAAATGAGAAAGTTTATCCACTGAACCTCTGAGCACCAAGTCACATTTGGAGTACTGGAGAACATGGAAGTTTTGATGCATTAGGAGCTGTGGCTGAGCAGTTTAATACCATCACTAAACAGTAATTTCACATGAATACCTTTGCTGAAAAAGGGTATTTAGCTATCCTGTGGTATGCTGTGCAGATTGCTCCTTTGGACTAGTAAAATATTGTGCAAGTTTGAATAGGTTCTAGTCAGCTGTGCGTAAAAAGGCTTATTGTATGGACTGGTGTGTCTAAGGACAGGTCAAAATTGAAAGGCTGGAATTTTTTTTCTTGTTTCATGATAACTTTGTGGGCCTGTCATGTGGGACTGTGTTGACTCTGTGCTGTTAAATTATTGTGCTTAATCCAGTATGTTTTTTCTTAGCTCTGCGGACCGGTTCAGTTTTTGGCTGTTCGTGTGTGCAGCGGGATCTGGCTGCTGCATGACTAGCTCTGATTATAAATGTGACAATACAAACGGAATGATAAAAAACTATAAGAAGAATGTAGCTATGTGGGGAACTACCACGTTTTGGATCTACACGCTCTTACAATGCTGTCACTAAAAGTACATTCACACCGAACGCGATTCGCGCGGCGGGGGCGGCCAGTTTCAATGTTAAGTCAATGTAAACACGCGGCGAGAGGTCCTGAGGAGCAATTTGAGCGGCCCGCGCGGGTTGATTTGTGAGCGGTGGCGCGTTTTTTGCGTGGCGCGGTGAAAATTATGCCGTGCGGCGCGAATTTTCCAGAGTTGAAAAATCTGAACTTTGGCGAATATTCACATCGGGTCAACAAATCAGGAACTTGGCTTTGGTAGTGACGTGTTGATGATGTGATGAGCGAGTGGAGTCCTGTAATAGAGCGCCTATAATTGGTGTCCTGTCGCGTAATCCGCGGACCAATGCGGGGACAGCAAGTCATCAAAGTGGGCCACAGAGATATGGAAGTACCGCTGAAAGCGGTCGTCATCCAGACGCACCTCCTGGAGTAGATGGTGAAACTCACCGTACTGGGAGCGTCTCTGAATATTATTGTGAACCCAGACATGGCGACGTGCTTGCCGGCGCCTTTGTAGAGCTCTCCAAAACAAATAAATCCAAACTACTCAGCATCATCCATTTCTTCCATAATGTAGCAATGAGGCCGATAGGTTGGCGGTAGCTCCTCCTTTATGAACACACTTTTGGACACGCGAATAGGGGCGAATTGGCCGTGCGGCCAAACAGAGGCGGCGGAGGCGAATTGGCCTCGCGAATCGCGTTCGGTGTGAACGTACCTTTAAACTCTCAATTAACAGAATAAATAATAAGCTTAAGATTTATTTTGCTTTCTTAATTACTCTCTTCTTTTACTCATCATGAGTGGTGCAACCTGTAGCTATCAGCTGTGTCAGGGCTTTCATTATCGGAAATCTTCTCATGGGAAACCCAGCCAGGGTCAGCAAAACCCCAGCTGGTGTTCTAGTAGTGTGTGTAGTAAACAGCTCTAAAATACAGAGCCCTTCTTATGCTCTTTTTTTCTTTTAACAAATCTATGACGACACTCTTTCCGCGTAACCCTGCATAGAGCTTTGAAAATTCTGGCTAGGGTCTGGCAGAAGAACGGAACACCACTAGGCATTCACTCAACTCTGCATTAAGTCCTCAACTCTAACACTTGGCTCTTCGGTCTGTATGCATACTTCTGCATATCATCCTCCATGGGGATATTCCTCTCCAGTCACTTTCCTTGCTTTTTCAGATGTATGCACCACGTCTGTCCCGAGTAGGCACTTTTGGACCCCAGGAACTTTTTCCTACTTTTGGTGACTGTTACTGAGTCCTTTCCCAGCATAACAGGAACAGTAGAAATACAGTATGTTTTGGCTATTACAGTTCCACATGCATGGCTACACATAGTTCCTATTAGTAGTGTGAATGCAAACAGAAAAAGGCTTATAAGGCAGGTGACTTCCCCAGGGAGTATCTACCCCGAGGGCGTTCCCAGAACTGTTTAGTCTGAAAGTGTGTCCCTGATATGGTTTGTGACTGTGAGCTTCATTGCTCAGTCAATCTTGTAGCTTCTTTTATTCTTGGGCTTTATTTAAAGGCAAATTGCCTGCCTGATTGAGTGCCTCTGATTGCTGCTGTCAGTCCTTGTATAGATTGCATCCGACAATGCCCTCAGCACCAGGTTTTGATGTCAATGATAATGCCTCTAACTCTGGGCCAACCCACATTAAGGATTGTTTTCGGTGCTGAAACTCAGCGTGATGTGGTGCAAAGTTTACAGGAACTGCCCACGTACCACCTCTTTTAGGTCCTCTTTTCCGATTACGGTGTTGGATCCACTGGACTTATGAGTTAGAATTTTGCAACAACTTCAACTGTGACGTCAATTCAGAGTGTGCCAAAACACTTAAGCAACTGTGTATCTGTGAGACAGAAACAACGACTGAAATGAAGAGAGATAGTTGCTGCCTTGCTGCTTGTTGTGCCAACCTATATGACAAATTTCAAGTTGCTGGTGGCAGTGTTTGATCCAACCGCTGACAGAAAGCTTGTTGTCCAAAAATGCTACTTGTCCTGTGTCTAATCCTCCGAGGACGAACTTATCATCAGTAATAACTCCAACCCCAACAAAACCGATCTAGCAGAAGAAGCAAAAAGTAATTTTCTGGGGTGAAAAATGTAAACGGTTTTTATGTGCATCAGTTACAGTGATTTTTTTTGTCCCCAATTGCCAAGGCTTGCAAGAACTTTCTTCTTTTTCTTTTCTTTTTTGGTTTTAAAGCAAAACTTATATATTCTAACAGTTTGGGGGTAGGGTCATCACCAATGAGGATTTAGAGTTTAGGATTAACCAATCAGCACTATGTCCAAGCAGTTTTTCAGTTATCTCCAGAGAAGCTACCAAAACCACCCTGAAGGAGGTCCCACAGGAGCTATTCCTGAGAGCCAAACATGCCCAAAGTGCGACATTGTATACTGCATGATTCTTCTTCTGTGGCATATTTGGGACTGTCTTCTTCTTTTTCTTTTTCTTCTTCTTCTTGTAAATTTTATTGGCGGTTGGCAAACAGCAAAATAGTGCATTACCACCACCAACTAGTATCCTGTCCACCCGTGTCATCCTTGCGCAGGGCCCGCGACCCTGGCGTCATCAGCCAAGGCCGCAGGCCCCCCCTCCATTTTAAAGAAGTGTCATCTTTGGGACTCTATACACTGTGTCACTCATTATATACTAGTAGTGTATTTCCAGTAACAAAGGTTAGGATGGAATCAACTACTTTAATCTAGTGGATCGGAAAACTGATCCAAAAAGCCCCGATCCCACGCACATGAAAGTGATTATAAATCAACGGGAATTTTGGTTCCTTAATAAAATCACAAACACAGTGTACTTGGAGTGCTTGGAGTACTTGGTGATTGTATTTGTTGAGTATCTCAGTGATACAACACATTGTACGGGCACAGAAGGGTTCCAATTTTGAAATTTCCATGAAGGGTTATGATTTCATAAGCCTTCACAACACATCACAAAGATGCCACAGACTCTTACAATTTGCTTTGTAAATGTCTTGAATTCATCCCAATCTTTGATATCCACATCGGGCTGGTTTGGCAAATTTTTCCCTCCACGAAGTGTTACGAATGTTCCCAAAGCAGTTGCAAGGCTGGTACAACACCTTGCCTCATGAAAGTCATAAACACCTCTTAAGATGTCACATGAATTCATAGCATTTTCCTTCTGTTTCCTAAATAATTTGTCACATTTCCTATCTTTATTGTAACCGCTGCATAATGGATCACAAGGAGCTGTAAATGCATCATAATGCTTCCCTGGGTTTTTCCTCCAGGCATCACTAATCCAGCCAGCAGACTGTGCCAAAGCTGTAATTTGCCTGGTCAACCACTTCCATCCTCTTCCATTTCCTCCTGTTCCTCACTTATGAATACTTAATGCTATTGAGAATTACTTTAGATATTAAAGCTTTTGTGGCTTAAACAAGTACTGGGTTTAAAGACGGTGGGTACAGTTTTTGCCGTCACAGCGGCTATCACACCTATAAATCCTAAACCGCCTGGGAATTCTTCCTCTGTGCTAACACCCGGTCTTTAATTGGCTACATCAAATAAAACAGCGTGTGATATTACAGCATTTGCCAGTAGCATCAGAGCCGTCGTCATTACAATCAGAAACATAGTCGTAAAAGCTCGGTTTTAATGTGGCTTCTATTGCTGCATTATTTTGAACATTCGCATTGTAAGTGTGCGTTTTATGTGAAGTATTAAACCGCAACACTAATTGCTGGTATATGAGCAATGATGGGCCACATGTAGACGTGAATGAAGAAACTCCCATCTCCAGCAGCCACAGTGCAGAACTATTCAGTTAGGACTAAAATTAGAAACATTTTAAGCACAAAGCATTTCACTGTCACAGTCCATCAGTTGTCTTGAGGAAAAAAAAAAACTACATTAGATGATTGATTTGGAACTAGTGAGTCTTCGGGGTAAAGAAGATATTGGCTTTGTTTATTTGAAATCTGTTCTCGGTTTTGCTATAGGGGAACACAGGTTGTTATATTGTATAGTACAATTGCAGCAGCTAGCTTGGGGGACAAGTAAATTACAATGTAATTGGACAGATGATGCAAAATGGCTCTTGGCTTTATATCCATGTCACAGATGGCTGATAAATAACCTTCTTAGTCGATGTTGTGTAAGTGTGTATGCAAGATAATAGCTGAAAAATGACTGAAGACATCCTCTGAGATGATGAGGATTACAATCTGTTTCCAAAAGGTTAGATTGTTTCATCATGTGCTCACCTTTAGCAAAAACCACGCGAGTAGCTTTCTGTGACTATGTGAAAACTCTCTGTGTGTGTGTGTGTGTGTGTGTGTGTGTTCTCGCATTTTGACCTAAGCTGTGAATTTTATCCGACTGAGTTACAACGTAGTGGCCCAGTCATCCATCTGTTCCACAGCCCCTGTGCAATTGTAATTGCATTAGTGCAGTGTTGATTTTTTATTAGACACCTTTTCCCAAAGTCCCCTGGCTCATTTTCCTTTATTAGACCAAGTCTGGAAAGACAATACAGAGCCTCTTGTCGCAGAATCTCTGCAGACAAAACTTCATTCCAAAGTGAGCTGAGTGATAAGTGGGCAGCACTGAGACCATTGAGGGGATTTGGGAAGGAATGCTGCAGGCTGCCTTTGTGTCTGTTTCTGCCCTGTTCACATGAGTATGTTTCAATCTGGCTGCCAAAAAGAATGTACTCCAAAATCTGGAAATGTTACACGATACTGCTCCCATCAAGCGCATTAATCATCTCTGTTTATTCATGCCTGACTATGAAGATGAAGAGTAGAGACTTAATATCACGTTTGAGTGCATCCAGTACTGGATCTTGGGTAGCCTAAATGTAGAAGAGTGTGTTTTATGTTGAGCATCAGAGTGTGTTCTGCACCTTGGCAATGAGAGTTTAAAGTGTCTCAAATCCACCATTTTTGATAATTGATTTGATAATAATGGATCAGGTGATTAAGAGTAAGGAAAGTGGATGAACCACTTCAGTAAAAAGTTCACAAGAACTCCCAAGTTCAGTTTGCACCAGTAAAAATCAACAAGCTTATATTACTCTTTTTCTTCTAAAATTAGCTGCTGTTATGCAGTTATTTTCCAGTAGGGTACACCCTCCTCCTTCTCCTCCATCCATGCATCCGTCCACACCACTTGCCAAACATGGATTACTAGCTCAAGTACAAAAGGATCACATTTACTTTTAAATGCAAAGAAAAGCCAACACAAGCACTATATGTGCTTTACCAGAGATGTTATGTAAGGAGACTTGGTGCTCATACAATCGTTATTCTGTATTAGCAAAGGTAATGACCCCCCCAAGGGGTCGCCACAGTCGATTGAGCCACGTCGCTTTTATGCTGGATGGCCTTCCTGCTGCAAGCCTGTGTGGTGTGAGGAGCTTGTGTTCCCATCTGGAAACGAACCAGGGACCTTTTGCTTTGAAGGTGAATGTGTGACCCACTGCACTACATAGACACAAAAATTGTTACTTCACCTTGCGTATTGGTCAGATTTTAGTGAACCGTGCACACAACAATAACCCAAAGGTATACATGTTGTTGCTTCACAAAAATCACAAATCTTAAGAGCACTGGTCTGGATTGAAATGCTCATAAAATGAGCCCAAGTTGTGCTCAAGGTCAAGGTCACATTTGTTTTTTGACTTTTCCACTTTCATAACAATCGGTACAAGAATTGGATCATAATTTTCTCAAAGCAAGTGTTTTCACCTGGCCTGCTGTCTTCTGTCATTTATGGTGTAATAATTGTGAAGTTTATTATTCCATAGTTTATGCCATAATAATCACTGGGATAATCACAAAATAGGCCCTGGATATGACTGTTTGTGAGACTCTGACTTCTCAGTGGATTTTAATTCTCATTGTTCAATACGGGAAACCAGTGACAAGGAAATGTAACACACTTTTTCTTTCACACACACTACAATAACCTGTGAGTTGTGATGGATCATAAACTGGATGAGCTGTATCAGTGACATTCTGATTACCAGATTTGACTGGTGATTTTATGCATGCAGTTATGTCCCAGTGACAGGCGTAATAAATGTTATGTCTCCCTTCCCATTCATTTAGAGGGGATTTTAGTTTCACAGACAGTGTTATAAAGTCGTAAAACAGAAGAGCTCAAAACAATCAGTTATTTGATAACTAAATTCTGTATGAATTTTTGTACCTGGCTGGTGATGGTCTTACCCTTTGGTCATGTTTTCCTCTGATCAGATACATTTTAATTCAGAACTGATGTGGCGGGCTTTTGTTTTTTTTTGTTATGTGATTATTTCTTTCTGTCAAAATCTACATTTTGTCTTCAAAAAAACTCCTTCAAATATTTGCATTGACTCACTTCACCTGTACTGCTAATAGTGATGTGATCCCAACAAAACTAAATAAATAAATGAGCAGACAACAAAAAGAAAGTTCTGAATAGGTCACATGCTGTGGGGGGGGGTTCCAGTTCTACCTTTTGCCTGTGCCACAAAAAATATGACGTTTATAGCACACCTACACATGAGACCATGATGCACACAGCAGCTCCACCTTAAAGCACATGCTACTAGTCCTGGTCAAGGTTATTTTAGTAAACTAAAACTAAACCAAAACTTAAAACTACATGAGAAAAATAATTTTAGTTAACTGAAGTAAAAACAAAAACTAGACTTTTGGTAAAAATCAAGACTAAATAAAATAACATTGTGGGCTTAGGAAACTAACAATAAAATGAAAACATACAGGAAATGTCTTTAGTTCTGGTCTTTGTGAGTTGGGTTAAATTTGGTCAGTCAGTCTGTCTGATGAGGCTTTGGTGCATCTGTATATTATTGAGACTCAGGATGTCTACATGATTGTGACTTATCTGCCTTCATAAAGTGTTCTGATTTAAACATCTTAAATCGTCCCCTGAAGAATACCATCCATATTATAATAATTAAGAACACTGAAACTAACGCTGAAACTAATAAAAATTAAACTGAAACTACACAACAATAAAAATTAAAACGAGCAAACCCATTCTGACTAACTAAAACTAATTTGAATTTTTAAAAAACCTGATTAGAAAATCCAAAACCATAATACCTCTGGTCCCAGCCACATGACATCTGACTGTCTTTCTTTGCTCTTCTTTCTCTTTTCTCACTCCCCTCACCTCACCCCCAAGGCAGTGGCTGCCCCTCCCTGAGCCTGGTTCTGCTGGAGGTCTCTTCCTGTTAAAAGGGTGTTCTTCCTTCCCACAGTTGCCAAGTGCTTGCTCACAGAGGGTTGTCTGATTGTTGGGGTTTTCTCTCTAATGCTGTAGGGTCTTTACCTTACAGGGGAAAACACCTTGAGGTGACTTTTGTTATGAATTGGAACTATATAAATAAAACTGATTTGACTTGAATCTGTTTTAACAAAAACTTCTGAGGTAAAACTGGAGGGGGGCAGGGTGTGAGCTTTTGATTTTTGCTCTTTGTTGTCAGCAGTGTTATTTGATGTTCCACCTGCAGTAGATGAAAAGCTGCAATATTGTTTACTGTGCATCATTTGCTGCCCGTGGACATTTTGGCGCCGAGTTAACGAGATCAAGTAACTATCACGTCACGCAGGTCAGTTCACAGTTGTTCACTTTGGTGTTTTATGCCAAGCTTTGTCTCCATGTTTATGTTTCCCTGTTCCTGGAGCTGCTGTGCTTTACAACCCATTCTCACTGGGATCTCATCACATACTGTCGCTTGGTCAGCACCATTTAACTTAACGTTAAACGTGCTAGCGTCACTCGCAGGATAGTGCGGTTCAACGTATGTGGATTTCACATACGAACATCGTGGGATTTTCCAATTTAAGTTGGCAAATTTGTCACCTATTATTTGCAATCATGCGTGACAAATTTGCCAGCTTAAATTGGAAAATTCATGCAGAAAGAGGAGACAGTCCCCCCTAACCCTGGAGATCACTTTAACATCAGTTAATATCACAGCTTTTCTTCAGCAAACACCAAGTACCTCTTTGCCTGCCGAGCTTGAAGAAGTTGTCTGGCATACCGTTTCACTTCCTCTCTCACACGGCAGACATTAAAACACCATGGTGGAGATTGAGATGAAAATCCTGGCTGGATGTTCATTTTTTTTCCTTTCTGCTGTATCTTGTATTTTAAGTCTGATGACTATCAGTGCCCTCACATTCAAAAATCAGTGGATTTCAGCCACAGGTAAACCCAAACAGTGTTCAGTCTCATGAAACTCTGACTGTGTGGACATTGGGGCAAACTGTCAGGTTTTCCGTTAGTTTCCCTGAACTGAAACATGCGGCCAAGCAGAGGAGATGCTTACAACATAACTTCGTCAGATTTCCAAAGAATCCTGGGATTTGGTTAACAAGTAAAATCACGTCACAACCGACTCAAATCTCAAAGAAAAAAGCACGCATTTGCATTTTGAAACGACAGCCACAGACAGGTATGTGCCACCTAGACATCTTTCAGGGCTCTAGTCAACAGAAATTTGCTCGCTGGACGAGCACGAATTCATGGTTGAAATTATGTTGACTTCAAGTCTTTGTTAAATAAGCTTTCAGCCTTCGCTTTTCAAGCAGGTTTACCCGTAGAAAGGACGTCTTTTCAAAGTCCTAACCATATTTACCAGAAAAATAATGACTAGGGACATCTGGTGGTTGGTGGGATTATTTACACATTACTGTAAAAACAACCTCTAATGACTACCTCTTCCGGTCAGACATATTTACATAGTTATCTTGCCAAATTGGAGGTTATGTGGTTTCTTCTGAGTGGTATGATTGTAGTGTGGCTGTAGAAACTACATAGGATTCATTTATACAAAAAAAGACTTTAAAACTAAAACTGTGCATAATACTGCGTGGGAAAGGGTGCAGACATTCACATCCAACACTGGATGTGAACAAAGATTCAGGTGTCTCCCCTTGTGCAACATTTGTGAATAAGTGATCAGAATTTCACACATGACTTGTATAACTGAGCAAACTCCATAGACGGACTAGCCCTGAGGTTTAAGTTGTCACTGGTGATTAACCCAACCCCAACTCTAACTCTAGACATTCAGAATATGTAATTTTGGCTTTTCTAAATTGGTCTGCAAAGTTTCGACAATCAGGGAACAAAGAAAATCATTATTCTTACTGGCACACATTAAAACTCCATTTTGCCTCTCTACAAAATGTAGGGTTATGGTCTTCCTCTCCTCCTATAATGACTTGGACCTCAGAGGGTTAAGACTCTGGTCAAAGTTCTATAAATTTAAAGTCAATGGACATTTATGAACCTTCCATGCCATTAAGCTGCTGTGATGTAAGACACAGACAGCATTCTGGGAAATGTTGTGGGCTTATTTGATTAATTATAATAAACACATTTCAGTCACTGCTTATTTCCTATTTTATTTATTAGTCGTTAAATAGACTTTAAAAGGTTTTTTTTGCCCTAATGGGATTTTTTTCAACCTCTGCCTTCGTCATTCAG